>PVKU01012186.1:0-37423 GCA_004027475.1 Anoura caudifer | reverse complement strand
ATTAGATGAACAAATGAAGGCTATAATAAGTGAAATGAAGGAAAATGCACAGGGAACCAATAGAGATGGGAGGAAAACTGGGACTCAAATCAATGGAGTGGACCAGAAGGAAGAAAGAAACAACCAAACAGAAAACAAGGAAGAAACAAGAATTCAAAAAAATGAGAGAGGCTTAGGAACCTCGAGGACATCTTTAAACATCCCAACATTCGAATTATAGGGGTACCAGAAGAGGAAGAAGAAGAGCAACAAGTGGAAAAGTTATTTGAACAAATAATAAAGGAGAACTTCCCCAATCTGGCAAAGGAAGTAGACTTCCAGGAAGTCCAGGAAGCTCAGAGAGTCCCAAAGAAGTTGGACCCAAGGAGGAACACACCAAGGCACATCATAACTACATTAGCCAAGATTAAAATGAAGGAGAGAATTCTAGAAGCAGCAAGGGAAAAGGGCACAGTCACCTACAAAGGACTTCCCATCAGACTGTCAGCTGATTTCTCAAAAGAGACCTTCCAGGCAAGAAGGGGCTGGAAAGAGGTATTCCAGGTCATGAAAGTCAAGGACCTACATCCAAGATTGCTCTGTCCAGCAAAGCTGTCATTTAGAATGGAAGGGAAGATAAAGTGCTTCTCAGATAAGGTCAAGTTCAAGGAGTTCATCATCACCAAGTCCTTATTATATGAAATGTTAAAGGGACTTATCTAAGAAAAAGAAGATAAAAAATATGAACAGTAAAAAGAGAGCAAACTCACAGGTATTAACAACTACACCTAAAACAAAAGCAAACTAAGCAAATGACTAGAACAGGAGCAGAAACACAGAAATGGAGATCACATGGAGGGTTAGCAACAGGGGAGTGGGAGGAGGAGAGAGGGGGAAAAGGTATGGAGAATAAGTAGCATTGATGGTGGGCAGAAAATAGACAGGGGGAGGGCAAGAATAGTGTGGGAAATGTAGAAGCTAAAGAACTTATGACACATGGCCATGAACTAAAGGGGGGGGTAAATGTGGATGGGAGCGAGTGTGCAGGGTGGAGGGGAATGATGAGGAAAAATGGGACAACTGTAATAGCATAATCAATAAAATATATTAAAAAAAGAGACATTGTTAAGAAAATAAATAGGCAAACCACAGATTAGGAGGAAATATTTACAAAGCATTTAGTAATCTGACAAAGGATCTTGGGTATCCAGGATAAATAATGAACTTCAGCAACTCGGTATTAAAAAGACAACTCAATTTCTTTGAGAGGCTATTTGAACAGGTACTTCACAAATAAAGATACATGAATGGGGGCCAATGGGCACGTGAAAAAGTCATAAGGAAATGTGTATTAAAACCCCACGAAGACATCTCTGTCTAGTATAGTAGCTAAATTTAAAACCCCTGATGACCAAATGTTGGTGAAGAGGTGGAGCAGCCAGACTTTGCAGACATTGCTGGTGGAGTGCAAAATGTTAAAACCACTCTTGGAAACATTTGTCAGTTTCCTGTAAACATAAGCCTATTGTATAATTCAGCAATTCCACTTCTGAGTATTTTCCCAAGAAAAATGGGAATGAATGTCTACAAAGACTTGTATAGGACTGTTTATAGCACCTTTATTTATAATGGACAAAAATCTAAACCCAAATGTCCATCAAAGTGGAAGAGATAAACAAATTGTTATACAGTGTACTCGAGCAGTGATTATGTAGCAATAAAAAATGAAATGCTGCCCTGGCTGGTGTAGCTGAGTGGATTGAGCACGGGCCTGCAAACCAAAGGATCGCGGTTTGATTCCCAGTCAGGGCACATGCCTGGGTTGCAGGTCAGTTCCAGGCAGGGGACACACGAGAGGCAACCACACATTGATATTTCTCTCCCTCTCTCCTTCCCTTCCCCTCTAAAGATAAATAAATAAAATCTTAAAAAAAAAAGAAATGTTTACCCAGTAAGAAGCATGTATGTATGTATCTCCAACAATATGCTGAATGAAAGAAGGCAAACACAATACAGTACTTATTGTGTGATTCTACTCATATGAAGTTCTAAGTAGAACTTCTTAATCTTTGGTTAAAAAGTTCAGAAAATGGTTCTGTCTGGTATGGGGAGGACTTGCAGAAAAGAGCCACGAAAGAACATTTTTGAGGTGGTGAAAAGGTTCTGTGGCTTATAGGAATATGTTTCAGGTGTGTGGATTTTTCAGTCTCAGCTGTATATTCAGGATTTGCACATTGCATTGTATGTGAATTTTAGCTCAAAATTTAAAATTTTCATAGATGAAAATGTGATTACAATAATATGTAGATTTTTGCTAATTGAGGACTCTGCATTGAGTTTTAAAAGTATGATAATGGTCTTGTAACTATGTTTTCTAAAAGACTTAGGTTGGTTTAGGCATTCATTCAAGCTCTTTAAAAATTAAATAGTGTGATGCTTGGAATTTACTTCAGAGTATTCATAGGGAAGTAGGTACAGAGTGGATAAAGCAGATATGGTCCTATGTTTGTAATTGTCAAAGCTGAGTGGTGGGTGAATTGGGTTTATTGAAATGTTCTGTTGTTTTTTGTTTTGTTTTAGACATCCATCTGTACATTGGAAATTGTCCATAAAATAGAGTGAAAAAAGATATTATATAGATTGTGATCATATTTTTAAAAAATGCACACACATCCTTCTCTGAAATCTGGTATTGTCTTTATATGCAAAACAACATTAAAAATTATATGCAGTTTTAATAAAGGCAGTCTGAAACATACTCCAGAACCTTAAATGGTCCCCTCTCTACTGTTTGAATTTCTTTACAATGAGCATGTGTTAATTTTGTAACTAGAAGAACAAATTAATTTTTGTAACAGGTTGAATAGCAATAGAGTTAAGTAAAGTGTTAAGGATTAATTTATATGAATTTATTGCACACTTGAGTTTGACATGTATTGAGTGTTTAGAAGAAGACACAGTCTTTGCTCTGTCTTCTGTAAGTAGGTCATACACATAAAACAACCAGAAAAGTATTCCAAGACAGCATTTAAGCAGTTGCATGATAGTTTGAGGAAAACCATAAAAGGGAAAGATGATCTCAGAAGGGGGAGCATTAAGTATTAGAAACCAGAATTACTGGGTTATTGGACATTGTATATATAGTGTTTCTTTGTCATTTACAGGTTGCATCCTCCAAATTGGCTTTACCACATTATACTCCCTGTCTTGCTAATGATTATTTATTTACCTTTTTCTTTCTTTGTAGGGTTTACTAGCATTGGGCATCAGTAAGTCTGTTCAAACACCAGATCCTACTCATCCGTAAGGAAATTGCCTTTATGCTTTTGTTTGTTTTGGTAGTGAGTCATTAAAATAAAAGCAACTGAATTTTAGAAACCTGCTGTTTACCTGCAGTTTGTGTTAGAGATTTGGTTATTTCTTCTACTAAAGCATCTATAATGTAGGACTCACTTCTCTAAGTAAACAACACATAATTTGAAAAGGAATTTAAATTATTTGTATGCTTTGTAACATGGCTTAGATCTTGTTTTTTTTCATATTTGATAACTAAAAACAAAGCACGTATTTTTATCTTTTTTATTTGGTCAAGGGAAACATACATTTCATATTTAGATTAATAGGCCACTCAATCTAAAATCTTAGCATTAACTTCTAGTAAATCCATACTTAATCTATTTTAAGTCTCCTGCTATGATTTGGAAATAGCATTCTATTAATATTTCAAATTATTTATTTGTAAAATGAGTATGCTTCTTGGAATATATTATTTTGAATCCTACCAGTTATTTGATACAGAGATTTTGTTGTTGTTGTTGCTTGTAATATAACCAGCTAAACTCAAATTCTATATGCATCATTTTTAAAACCTCACTTCAGTAGTAGAATTCAATCAACCTTAAGTAAAAAGTGTACTTTTATTTCTGTAAAGGAGTCTGCCTCTATGCTTTATAATAAGTACTTTTCTTTACTTGAAAACAAGACACTGCTGTTTTCTTGTAAATAATAACATTTTAAATATTATATTTCCTCTGGTGAAAATTATACACCAAAATTTTAAAAATGGTGAAAATTTAAAATTTTAGGTTGTAAAGATTTCTTCTCAAGGTATTTTTAGTAACTTTAGTGCTGCCCAGTAGAATTTTTTACAAAAATCTGTTTAATATAATAGTCACTAGGCACGTGTGGCTGTTGAGCACTTGAAATGTAGCTAGTGCAATTGATGAACTACACTTAAAATTTTACTGAATTTTAATGAATTTCAATTTTAATAGCCTTAGGTGGCTAGTGATTTATTTTGGAGAGTGCAGATCTACTGAGTTAAAAATTTCAGTAAGAACCTATAAATTTACTAAAAATATGTAACGAAAGTTATGCTGTTTAATTTACATCTTCATTTATTTTACCACACGCACAAACATACGAGGTCTGTCCAGAAAGTATCCAGCCATGTAATATGAAAAAGAGACATTTATTGAAGACGATACAAGATACAAGGAACAAAAAAAAAAAAAGATACAAGGAACAATGTACATAGGACACTGATGCTTCAGTCCCCTTCAGAGTAGGCACCCAATCACCATCACTGCCCTGTCATATTTTCCTGAGTCTCACCAACAGTCTGAAATCTCTTCCCTTTCAAAGGTGATTTGAGTTTTGGGAAAAGCCTGAAGTCACAGGGTGCCAAATTTGGGCTGTAGCAGGGCTGAGTCACCTGGATGATTTGATGTTTTGCCAGAAAATTCTGCATAAGATGTGATGCATGAGCAGGTGCGTTGTCAAGATGAAGCTGCCGATCACCAGTTGCCCATAGCTGCAGCCTTCTGAATCATCCGAATAGTTTCTGCGGAGGACTATTTAAGCTTAACTCAAAATTTGATACAGATTTATTGTTCCACTCGCTCAGTCATTTTGAATGTGACAGCCACACAGTACACATGCTCACTCAAGGGTGACTACCACCTCACTACTAGTACAGTGAAGTTGCCATTGTTCCCACATGTACATTCTAGTCCTCTCTCCTTGGCTGCCAGGTTACATTGATGTTGTGCAAACCATTCTCGTTATATTAACAATGCCTGGACTTTTTCCAGGCAGACCTTGTGTGTGTGTGTGTGTGTGTGTGTGTGTGTGTGTGTGTGTATAGCTATATAGGTGTGTGTGTATATATATATGTATGTATGTATGTATGTATGTATCTCCATCTCCTATATTACTTTGGTGGGGGAAGCTTTTAGAAGAAAATAAGTTTTTCTAAAGCAAGCTTGTAAAACACTATCACATCTGTAAACTAAGAATTCCCTATGTCAGAATTATATATTAACAAAAAGATTTTAAAAATCAGTTTTTAATAAGAATTCTTGTTTAAATATTCATCTGCCAAAGGGTGCTATAGATTTGGGTTTGGGAATAAATTTCCTAGGAAATATTTTTATCAATGAATGATTCTTTTCCTTTTATAGTATGTCCTATATTTTAACTTAATGCTTAGTATTCAATTGGTATATACAGAAATACAGAAGAATGCACATAGAGAACAAAGATGCTTGAAAAATAATTGAGATATAGAAAATTATCATAAAAACACCCAGAAAACTGAAGTTCTTAGTCCTAATAATAGCAGTCAGTTGCTGTGTGCTAAACTGTTATATATAGCCATTAACAAGTATCCAGCATCAAATTATATGTAGTGTAAGTCATCACAGTAACTCAATTCAAAATTGTATTACAAGGAAATTTAAATATTATTCTGTTCATGAAACATCTGAATGCATTTTTTAAAAAGATTAATTTTACCAGCATTTATAGTACATAAAAGTAAAGTTGTTCTACTAAATCAAAATAGACTAACTGCTAAAGGAATTAGCAAATACCTGTATTAAGTCATATTCACTCAATTTATATGTTTTCAAAGATCTTGCAGGTTTTTCCACTCTATGTTGATTTTCTTATTAGAGTGTGTTTGGTGCTTAAACTTTACTTAAATATAAAACTATAACATCTTAATATTGTAAGAAGTTTTTGTTTTCTTTTTCACTGACCTAGTAAACATATATTTTGAAAGGACACCATTTGTATTTCTTACAAATTATATTATCATTTTTATTTTCCAGATATGGATTTTCAAACATGCGCTATATTGCTTCACTTATTAGTGGCGTTGGTATTTTCATGATGGGTGCAGGATTGTCTTGGTACCATGGAATTATGGGATTGCTTAATCCTCAGCCAATGGAATCCCTTCTCTGGGTAATCTCCTTCTCACTTTTTTTTAGAAAATATATTTTATTGATTATGCTATTATAGTTGTCCCAATTTTCTCCCCTCTGTTCCCCTCTACCAGGTACCCCCATTCCCTCCAGCAGTCCCTCCTGTTAGTTCATGTCCATGAGTAGTGCATATTCTTTGGCTTCTCTATTTCCTATACTATTCTTAACATCCCCCTGTCTGTTTTGTACATACCAATTTGTACTTTTTTAATTTTTTTATTGTTGTTCAAGTACAGTTTCCATTTTCCTCCCATCACTCCCCCCAACCCCAGCCATCCCCACTCTCCACCCTTCTGTGTCTCATGGTGTGTTTCTAGACTATTTCTGCTGAGATTGCTTTGCATTTAGCAAGAAGCTTTTGTACAGTTGGTGTCAAGACCCCCACTCAATTCCATGTCTGGTTCTCTGTGTTAAAACACACACCTTTAACACATTCTTTGTGCGAGTGCAGTTTTTGCCCCAAACCCAGACATTTACTCTGTTGATAAAGCCAGTATCAGTGAGTAGACTTGCCTATACATTTATTTTTCAGGTGTGCTATAGACACAGTTCACTGTGATCTCTAACCTCTAGGGACACACATCCAGCTTTCTTAGCAGTCTCAACAGCTCAATAGTTTTTTCCAAAGCAGTCTTCACTTTGGCCTCCTGTGGGGGGCCTCCGCCCGCAGAGCACCCTCCCATCCCCCCTACCCTGCCCCCAGTCCACCATGGATGAGAATAAGTCCTACTAAGATATAATCTGCTTGGGGAGGAAAGGTGGCCGATCTCTCAAAGGAGAAGGGCCTTGAGCCTGTTCCTCAATGGGCTTTTATTGGGTTTAATTTGCACAGGAATACAGGGCGTATATATAAAGCTCAGTCATTGTCAGGCAGCAATGATCAAAGAATAGATAACATTCTAAGAACTATAAAGGCTTATTCTGAGTTAGGGTCACAGAGATAAGAGTGATTGCCAAAGGGCCATAAAACTTTGGGAAACAAACTCATATTATGTTTGGACCCTTATCATTTAACTTGAGGGTATTCTTAGCAAAGCAGGTTTCACAGGATTTTATGCATTCTTTCTAAGGCCTGATTGCCCCAGAAACCTGCCTTTTCCAGCACAGGGCCACACCTATCTCTAGCATTGTTTCAGGCTTAAATCAGGTGGGGGAAGTAAGGCAGCTAAGGGATTAGGAGACTTCTTACAGACAGAATGAGGACTCAGGCTATGTCAAAGCCAAGAGGTGAGGGTCCATCACCCCCTTTTTATAGTCCCCCAAGTCCTTCCCTGATGGCCCCTTTGCAGCCATTCCTGTCTTAGGTCACCCCTCCCTTGAGGAAGCTTCCCTGTCATTGGCTAACCAGTCATTCGCCCAGGGTCAAGCAGGGTGAAGTAAAGGGGGCAGAGGCAGCACCCCTGCTGGGAAGTAAGATTTGTCTCTTTAGTGGCTTATGGTCCCAAGGTCTTTTTACTCAGCCTTAGCCATGGCGGGGGTTATAGCTTCTGAAACCAGGCAGGGCGGTTCCCAGTAGCCTCTTAACCTCAGTTCAGTTTACATGGGCTAGTGGGTGTGGAGCTAGGAGTTGTAAAACCAGGCTTGGATCACCTTCTGTGCAAGGCCTGAATAGATGATATAGAACCTTTTTTTGGTTATGTGGGATACTTGGAACCTGCTGTGTTCTCAACTGGAGTGAATCTCATTTTAATATCTTGTTACACCTGTACACCTACATAATAATAAGCCTATTAAACTAGGCTTCTTCTACAGTTTTTATTGACTGGTTTCTTCCCATAATACATTTCCTATGGTTAAAATGAAGAAGGGTATTTCCTCCATCCTTCAAAGGTTTGGCCATATTATAGGTATCTTATTATCTTAGTGTTCATCTAAGTTGTACAATATTACTTTATAGAGGCAAAGAAGTTGATGACTCTGGAGTAAGAGACTGATTAAATTTTCAATTGTGTTTAAGTTTTAAAACTTCTAGAAGCTTTTCTATCTTTTAGCAACTAAATAAGTTCCATCAGACTATGACTCTTTGTTAATAAATAATAGATTCAGCACACCATAGACTAATTTATATTTATTAGGTATTATCTTGGAATCTTAGTGGATATATGCTGTCTCCTTTTATTGGGTGATGAGCATGTCTTACATTCTTTCTGGAAGAAGGTAGAAGGATTAAAAAGAATTACTAGGAAGTTCAGTTGTCAGATTGGCAGCCTGTTTGAGTGGAAAGAGCCTAGAGTTGAAACTGGAAAGCCCATACTCCAGTTCTTACTGTGGGGTAATTGGTGTACTTGTGCCAGTCACATGGCCTTCGGAAATCTGTTTCCTTAACAGAATTGGGAACGTTTTGGACAGGGTTTGAAATGTTCAAACCTCTATCTTAGGGAAGGTTAAGGGTCCGAAAAGGTAATGTTAAAAGTTCAACACATGATTGGTTTCAATTTCATTTAAAAATCTTTAAAAGTTTGTATTGCTAGGTTAACTCTTTCCATATACCTTGGATTAAAGTTACTCTTGGTATCTTTATTTAATTCAAGAGTGTCCTGGGACTATAAGTAGTGTTATGGAAAAAATAATTGATTACTCTTTATAGTTAGCTTTTTGACTCAGGATTCAGAAAGGATTCTTTTTGTCCTGGATATCCAGACAAATTCAGAAGTTACATGACTATTGGGAGTGGATCTTACTACATCTGGTATTCACAACCCCACATTTCAAATATTTGTGTTAATTTTGAACTTGAAAATTTTTATGCTAATAAAATCTTTTATTTCTTAAATCATGAATTTAGCTTAGGTCATGGTGTAACATTCTATAATATAATGGTATAGTGCCTCATTTTGGAATGCGGGATACTTTGTAACCTGTTACTATATTTTATACAGGAGTGGACAAACTAGGTTCATATTTGTTTGTACAGAAAATAATAACTAATACAAGAATAAATCTGTTTTGTGTATTCACAACTGTAAACCTACTTTTGCCCATCCCTGTATACATATAAAATATACATAACTCTTCTAAGTATTAAAAAATGAGATGACCATCAAATTTTTAAGCTTTTAGCTATTTCCCCTATATGAAGATAACATTTATCTTACTTTCTTCATTTGAGCTGTTTCCCATCAAGATCCTTATCTGTCTCGGATTCAAATTCATGTTTCTATTTTAAACATTACAAACTTTATGCATGAAGAATTGTGATTGTTAGAGGAATATTAATTTATACTTTATTTTAATACTTATTTTCTAGGCATATTGTATTTTAGCAGGATCATTGGTGTCTGAAGGAGGTATGTACTGTCATAGTCACTCTTTATTCTTAATTTTAGTGATATGTATCCAGAAGTTCATTTAAAAAATGTGGGATAGGAATCTCAGCTTTGTCTACTTTCAGGGAGCACATTCTTTGTATGATGTACTGTGACTGATTCTGTAATGGATGAGGGCAAGGGAAAAGCTATTTTTTTCTTGAGTATCATATAAAGCTTAGAACATTTGAAATGAGGTTTTGAATTCAGTTATAAAAATATAACTACACACTGAATTCTAAACATTTGGGTACAGCATGTTACTCAGAAAAGGCTGTCTTTTTTGCAATACAAGCATCTCAGAGTTTCCGAGGGCTTCAACTGCAGCAGTGTCATGAGAGAAGTGCTACTGTCACGTATGCAACTGCCTAGTTCACGGCTTTACTCGCACTGTTTACTCTGGAACATTGTCACTTTCTGCACACAGTGTTACCCTAATCTTTGACAGTTTATAAAATGGTTGATAATACCACCTGCCTCAAAAAGGTTGGGAGGATCAGAAGCGATTGTGATCAGTATGGTGCCTGCCAAATGGTACCTGTCCGATAAATTAAGGCTAAGGCTGTTGTTGTGGTGATGATTTTTAAATTAGTATGGTTTAGAAATATGGGATTCGTTATATTGTGATGATTAATTGGAGTCTTGATGATGACTAGTTAATGGAGAACTTTTTGTTATTTTCAACCCTGGCATTAAAGTGTTGTGCATATGTATTTATCTTTTGAGATGGCACATTTAAAGTTTGGAGGCATGAAGTTTTTTCCTTGCTGATATGAATGCTTTTCTTTCAGCAACACTTCTTGTTGCTGTGAATGAACTTCGTAGGAGCGCTCGGGCCAAGGGAATGTCATTTTACCAGTATGGTATGTGTTTTAGAAACAGGTGTATTATTTCATCTTTTATTTGCTTAAAATTGCCTAGTACTATTGCTTTATTCTTTAAAGATATGTACAAAATATATCTGTGTCTTTCCTATGCATGGCTTATGTTTTAAAACAAGAAATGTAAAGTAATTTGAATGTGAATACTTTATGTTTAGATTTAACTTAAGTAAACTACAATATTTCTGTTAATGTTTATATAACTTGAGAGAGCAATTTAAAAATGTAAACCAATAAATTATTTTTGTGTTGAGCAGTGTTCTTAAAATCAGGAATCTCATGTGTTTTTTATCTTAATTTGTATGTTCATTTAATTTTTTTAAAAGAGTTTATTTATTTATTTTTAGACAGAGGGGAAGGGAGGGAGAAAGAGAAGGAGAGAAACATCAATGTATGGTTGTTTCTCACGGGCCCCCTACTGGGAATCTGGCCCGAAACCCAGGTATGTGCCCTGACTGGGAATTGAACCAGCGACCCTTTGGTTCATAGGCCGACACTCAGTTCATTGAGCCATACCAGCCAGGGCCTGTATGCTCATTTTAAATGGATATTTATTTAAATGTTACCTGAGAGTATCAAATTAAGATTTAAGAATGTTTCTTTCTTATCTCTCTGCCGATGATTAAGTAATGCAAAGTCGTGATCCTAGTACCAATGTTATATTGTTGGAGGATACTGCAGCAGTCTTGGGAGTGATAATAGCAGCCACTTGTATGGGCCTTACTTCTATAACAGGTAAATATTTCTTACATGACCAGTGATTTATTGGTACTGCTTACATAATTCTCTAATATGTGGAAATTTTCTTTATATCATTGAATAATTTTAAACCAGTTGATTGTTAGGTGCTAATTCCATACTAACCTAACCTAATAACTTCTTTGTATAGAACATTTGTTTAGTAAAAATGTAAAATTTCTCTAAGTTAGGAATTTCTCTAAAAAGTAAACTGTTAATAGAACATTTCTGTAATGCTTATGGACCTTTCTGAACTATGACTTAATAAATTATGCAATTATTCTTTACCTCTAGAAGTATTGTTATTTGTCCTAGTGACCTCACAGGTTTATTAAGATAAATACAAGAGAGAACTTCAATAAACCCTGAAGCTCTAAATAAATATACATTGTGGCTCTTGTTAATTTGTCTTTTCCACTGTTAGTACCAATAATAAATGTTATTGAGAAATTTCCTGTTTCCTTGACTCTCAAGTTGGTTCCATTCTCATTTTGGTAGCTAATGTTTCAAAGGCCAGTACCATAGGGATGAAGCAGAAAACAGAAGAATCATTTTATTTTTATTTTCTAAAAGAGAACCGTTTAGTATGCAAAGACTCTAATGTCTCAGGTTGGAATTCTCTTGGAATGGAACTTTCCAAGAGAAAGTTCCAAATGGGACTTTCCAAATGGGACTTCCCATTCCAAATGGGATGGAATATTTCAAATATTCCATCTGTTCTTGCATATTTCAAATCTGCATAATTGTTCTTGCATATTTCAAATAATTTGAGGTGATTAGCTTTCATAGTTCTGCAGTGTTTCTTAAAATACTCTGAAATATGAATAGGGTTTTCTCATTTTGAATATACATTTTAGGACTAAACCATCATTCTCTGATGTTCACTGTGATCCAGGATATTTCTAAAATCTTTCGTTTTTCTGGTTGACTTTGTCATTTTAGACTTTTTTTGGACATAAATTATTACTTAGCAAAATCTTAGGCTTAAGAAAAGTATGATTGATGAATAAGTCAACTTTTAATGAGTTATTTTCTTTTATACAATAATGTTAACTAGTCAAATCAGAGTTATACAATTTTTGTTTAAAGAGTATTTCACATGAGTTAAATCTTATTTAGTTAAATTAATTCATTTAAGGTAAATAACATGCTAAGAAAAAAATAAAATAACCTTCCAGTGATTTCTATAGGATTATTTATACAAACATTTTAAAAATAAAAATAGATTTAGATTTCTAAAGAACAATATATTTGATTTTGAAGTCTAATTATAGGCCTCCTGGTAGATTGTATTTTACTTATAAGTGGATCACTTTTAAGACTTCAGTACAGATAAGTCAGTTTACTTTATAGTGTTATATTTTTGACTAAACGTTAGTAAAACTAGTATCTGGATTGAAGTTATCTTTTAGTAAAATGTTTTATCAAAGGAGACTTAAATTTTATATGGAGATTTTATCTTTAGAGTAAAATGGCCTCTAATTGTAAAATCCTTGTGTATAAAATTTATAACAATTTAAAATATAGTATTTATTGATTTCAGTTATGTAAATATTAAACTACACATTTATAGATAGTAAACCAGCTCTTCTCATTGGTTCTGGGAGAGACTTAAGCCCTAACAATTGAATACAATTTTAGAATCAGAATCACCTGAAGGTGAGGAACACAGAATCCTAAACCCCACCTCCAGAGTTTTTGATTCAGAAGACCTGGGGTGAGGCCTGGAATCTGCATTTCGACTAAGTTCTCAAATGATCCTGATGCTGCTGGTCAGGTGACCACACTTTAAGAACCACTGCTCTAAAGTACCCATAACATGCAACGAGAGAACTTTCTTTTCTGCGTCTCGATCAGAATTAGTTATGTGAGGGACCCAAAAAAACCCAAGAGTTATCTTCTGGAGGGCAGGACCCCTGTAGTACAGGCTTCCCCCACTAGGTGAGCGTTCTAGAAATCCTCTGTATCAAATGTTTTGTATCAAGTGTACCAGCGGGCATTGTTGTAAGAGGCTGTGTTCGGCTTCCATGAATTTTTGTTGAGGACTCTTTCAGAGGTTTGTCCATTTCATGATGGGTGATTTATAAGCCTGTCTGCCCACACCTTTTGACTAAAAACTGCGTGACCCTTGTTCCCCACCCTCCCTATTCACCCAATCTCTCCCCAAGCGACTTTTTTTTTTTTGTTTCCCTGGATGAAAAAAGTCCTCAAAGGGAAAGTATTTGCTGAAGTGGAAGACATGAAACAAAAAACGTCAAAAGTAAAAGGTATCAATCTAGGAGTTCAAAAACTGTTGAGCAGTGGAAAAAATGTCTTAATAGATGTTTGCAGCAAATGGAGAGTACTTTGAAGGTGACTGGAGTTTAAGCATGTAAGAATAAATATGCAACTTTTTATAAATAAATTCAGGTGTTTTGGGGGTCTGCCCTCATATGTATCACCCTTGGTTGGAAAATAAAGGAGTGACCCATATAATTTTTTTGTATAGCTTAATTAATTCTCTCATAGAACCTTGGTAAAAAATAAGGCACAAAAATGGTTATTTCTTTCAGGTTTTGATCTCAATTCTTTTGTCAACTGAGGGTAGGAAAAGTGCTACTGATATCAGTAACACAAATGGGCTCTTTATTATCTTATTAATATGTACATGAATTCTTTAATCTGAAAATGCCCTGAATCCTCACCCACATAATGACCAGATGCAAGAATAGATCTTAAATAATTAAATGCCGTAATACTGCTATACAATATGAAGCAAGTTGTATCATTCCGATTTTATAGTACGTATTAAAACAATTAGGAGAAAGTGATTAAATGAATCAGAATGAATTTTTACTGATTCTTGTTCTTTGCTCACTAAAGCTCATTGAAATAATAGAAAATGTTAATTTACTGACTTCTTATGTGCTTTATTCAGGCAATCCACTGTATGACAGCCTCGGTTCTTTGGGTGTGGGCACCTTATTAGGTGTGGTCTCAGCATTCCTCATCTACACTAACACAGAAGCACTGTTAGGCCGATCCATCCAGCCAGAACAAGTACAGCGGCTTACTGAACTCCTGGAGAACGACCCATCAGTAAGGTCAGCTTATTCCAGAGATGCTGTTAGGGTTTACAAAATCGTTAAGAAGTACACATGCTGAGCCCTGACTGGTGTAGCTCAGTAGATTGAGCGCGAGCTGAGAACCAAAGGGTCACCAGTTCGATTCCCAGTCAGGGCACATGCCTGGGTTGCAGGCCAGGTCCCCAGTGGGGGCCATGTGACAGGCAACCACATATTGATGTTTCTCTGCCTCTCTTTCTCCTTCCCTTCCCCTCTGTCTAAAAATAAATAAATAAAATCTTTAAAAAAGAAAAGAAAAGAAATAGACATGCTGATTTGTAGATACATCCAAAAGAGGTTTTGGATTCCTAGCCCCCAGAACCTTTTAATCTGTCACTTTTCAGAATTGCAGCCTTGTAAGAAAGCAAGTGAAAGCATTTAGGAAACTTTTTAAGTTTTCTTTTAAATTTTGTGTATCTTTAATTTTAGAATTTAGGAACAGTTAGATGATTTAATGGGAGCAGAGGTTTGCAAACTAGTTGCTTCCTTGATGTGGAACCATTTAAATGGAACTTTCATATTTATATTTGCCTTGTATTTGTATTATAGTTACAAATTGAATATATTAAATTTGAGAAGATTTTTATTCATGGGGAAGTGATTAGCAAATTAAATTTAATTTATATTCACTTTGAAAATAAAATTATTGTTTTAGCTTATTTTAAAAGTTTTTCCTTATAATCTTTTAAATTATATAAGAATAAAGAACTGAAGATTTAGGAAAGAATCAGAAGAGATATAGAGTTCTAGTAGTATTTTTCAGTGAAATTCAGTAGTGTGGCTTCAGAGTGAAGTGGAAGGGACAATGGTTTAAAATCCCAGTTTCAACTAGCTACATATGAGTATATTTTAAACTTTAAAATAAGAATTTTTTTCTGTTATAATTAAAATGTTTAAGTTAAATCTGTAATGAATGGCCTAAATGAATGAGTAAAACATATAAGTGATTAAGCCCTATATGTTTAATCTTGAAAAATAGTTAACTTAGCTGAATCAAGATTACAAGTTAAGCATTCTTAAAATAAGTATTAGGCTTAATAACTTAAAGTAAAATCATCCACATTAATATGTTTTCCTTGTGATATCTTTGTCTGATTTTGGTATCACAGTAATACCTTATAAAATAAGTTGGGAAAGGTTCCCTGCTCCACATATTTTTGAAAAGTTTGAAAAGAAATCAAAATATTTCTTTTAATGTTTGGTAGAATTCAGCAGTGATGCCATCTGGGCATGATCTGTTCTGTGTGATTAGTTTTTTTATTACTAATTCTCTCTCTGTGTGTTACAGATCTGTTCAGGCTGCCTTTTTCTTCTTGAGTCAGTTTGATACTTTGTGTCTCTCTAGGAATTTGTCCATTACTTCTGAGTTATTAATTGATTGGCATATAACAGTACATAGTATTTGTAGTTCTTTTTACTTCTTTAGGTCTGGTAGTAATATCTCTTCTTTCAATTCTGATTCTAGTAATTTGAGTCTTCTCATTATTTGTGGTTGGTCTAACTGAGGGTTTGTGAATTTTGTTGATGTTTTCAGGGAACTATTTTTTTGGTTGAATTCATTTTCCATTGTTTTTCTAGTCTCTATTTCATGAATTTCTACTGTCATCTATATTATTTTATTTTTTCTGCTTAGGTTTAGTTTGCTCTTTTTGCAATGTCTTAAGATGATAGGTTAAGTTTTTGCTTTGGTATCTTTCTTCTTAATGTAGGCTTTCACAGTTTAAATTTCCCTCTAAGCTCTACTTTTGCTTCATCCTATAAATTTTGGTATATGTGTCATTTTCATTTCATGTCAAATAATTTTCTAATCTCACTTTTGATTTCTTCTTTAGGAGCGTGTTAATTTCCATATTTTTGTGAGTCTCCCAAATGTTTTTTTATTGCTGATTTCTTACTTCATTCCATTGTGGTCAGAGAACATACTCTGTATTATTTCTGTCCTTTAAAATGTACTGGTTTGTTTTATGCCCTAGAATATGATCTGTCTTGGATAATGTTCCTTGTGCACTTGAGAAGAATGTATAGTCTGCTGTTGTTTCATAGATGTCTGTTAGGTTGGTTGGTTTATAGTGTTTAAGTCTTCTGTTTTCCCGTTGATAGTCTTGCCTTGTTCTATCCATTATTGAAAGTAGGATTTTTGAAGTCTCCAGCTATTATTGTTGAATTGCCTATTTCTCCTTTTATTTCTGTTAGTTTTTGCTTCATGTATTTTGGTAATGTGTTGGTAGGTACATGTATGCTTATCATTTTGCATATATTGTTTATAATTAGAGTCTAAAAAAAGGTATAAATGGAAAAGTTGGCGCTGTCAAATTGGAATTTTTCTGTAAGACTGAAGACCTGTAAATTAAATTGTTGGAAAAAATAAGTGTTATTCTATACAGTTTTCCAGAGTTTATTAGTTATCTTTGCTATGTGACAAATTACCCCAAAACTCAGTGACTTAAAACAACATTTATTACCTCACAGTTTCTGTGGGCCAGGAATCCAGCCGCGGTTTACCTGGGTCCTCTACTTCAGCGTTTCTCGGAATGTCATCAAGGTGTTAGCTAGGACCAGAGACATCTTCTGGGGATAGATCTGCTTCTAAGCTTACTCAATTACTGACCTGATTTAAAGCAATTTTTTTTTTAAATTTTATTCGTCTCTCTTTAGAGAGGGGAGAGGGGAGAAAGGAGGAGAAAAACATCCATGTGCGAGAGAAACATTGATTGGTTGCCTCTTGCAGGCCCCAACCAGGGACCTGGCCTGCAATCCAGGCATGTGCCCTGACTGGGAATCAAACCAGCAACCTTTCAGTTTGTGGAACGATGCCCAGCCCATTGAGCCACACCAGTCAGGGCAGTTGTTTTATTTTGTTGTTGTTGCTTTTTTTTTTTTTTTTTTTGGCCACATGTTCCTCTCCAACAATGGCAGCTTACTTAATCAAAATAAGCAAGCTGAGAAGGCAATAGAGATTGTGAATAAACCAGATAAAAGTGACAGATTAGTCATCTTGAAACAACATCTCATCACTTTGCCATGATCTGTTGGTTATGAGCAAATCACTATGTCTAGCTCACATTCAGGGAGAGAGGATTGTACAAGGGTTTAAATAACAGGAGATGGGGCTATGACAGAAGCTGCCTATCACAGTTTTCTCTCTGTAGCTAGTTATATATAGAATATTCTTATCAGCTGCTATTCAAGTATTAGCCAAATAACCAAATTTATTAATATTTTGGGAGGACTGAGGTAGATATGCTTTTTTTAAAAGAATAAATTATATAGCCTCTTGCCAGTCTAGACAAGTTTTATTTCAACTTGGACTCATTATAAATATTAAATTATTCTTATTCTCACCCTAGATAGTTAATAAATATGCTTCTTTATTTATTTGGATAAGGAATTTCAGACTCAGTATTTAGTAACTTGCTCAAGATCATTCAGAAATTAGCCCTGGCTGGTGTGGCTCAGTGGATTGAGTGAAATATATGGAGAAATATTGAAATTTTGGAGAAATATTTTATTTCTCTAAAAATAAATAAAACATTTTATTTATTTATTTTTAGACAGGGGAAGGGAGAGAGAAGAGAAGGAGAGAAACATCAATGTGTGGTTGCCTCTTACATGCCCCCTATTGGGGACCTGGCGCGCAGCCCAGACAAGTACCCTGACTGGGAATTGAACCAGTGACCCTTTGGTTCTCAGGCTGGCACTTAGTCCACTGAGCCACTCCAGCCAGGGCAATAAAATCTTTTCTCAAAAAAAAAAAAAAAAAAATCACTCAGAAATTAGAGTCAAATGTTTTAAGAATACTTGAGTCTCATTGAGGCTTGTTTTCTCAGAAGTTATGTTCTTAGGATTTACGGTGTTTTCTTATTCTCTTTTATATCTTGTAACAAAAAGATGTTATAGTGATTATCCTAGAAAGAAAGTAATTTCTCAGTGTTTTTTTAGGGAAGATTGATTCCAGAGAGTTAGGACAGGAAGGATGAAAAGCATTATGCTTGAGCTTCCCTTTCTGGGTGGCAAAATGGAATAAAGGAAAGACCATTGGGTTGGACTATATGAAGATCTGGAAGTGAGTCCTCGCTCTGCTGTTGACCAGTTGAATTACCTTGGGCAAGTCACTTATGCCCTTGTGGGATTCTTTATGATCTGTAAAGATGCCATCTTACCTACAATACTTTGTAGGTAAGCCATTCAATAAATGCCTGTCATGTAATTGGTAACGTATTAGGCAATTTACATATGTGTTGGCTCATTATTTCACACATTAATCCCATTAGGTAGTTATTACTGTTATTCTAATAGAGTACTTTACAAAGTTGTTTAAAAACTTCTAAATAAACTATTAGAAAAAGGAAAAAGGGATTATGAGATAAAATGACCAGATTGTAAAAAGTAATTTAGAGTTTATTTTTTAAATGTTTATTGATTTTAGAGAGGGGAAAAAAAAACATTGATGTGAGAGAGAAACATCAGTTGGTTGCTTCCTATATGTGCCCCGACCGGGGATCAAACCCACAACTAGGTATGTGCCCTGACCAGGAATTGAACCCCCAGCCTTCTGGTATATGGGACGATGCTCCAACCAAGTGAGTGAGCCACGATGGCAAGGGCTAGAGTTGATTTTTTAAAATCTACTAACTTTGTAATTTATATGTATACAGATATTATAAGGCAATATGTGTTAAGTTTACACCTTTGGCATTATATAAAAATAAAAATAGCTAAATGGATATTTGTTTGGCAAGTGATAGGTAGCACTTAATGGTGAACACTCTGAAAGTCATCCTAGCCCACTTTCATCACTGATGGAAAAAATAATTCTAGACTTTGTGCCATTAAAATGTATATGTGTATGCATAAAAATTTATAACCACTGTTATTGATTGCAGGGCAATTCATGATGTTAAAGCCACAGATCTGGGACTAGGTAAAGTAAGATTTAAGGCAGAAGTAGATTTTGATGGACGAGTTGTTACAAGATCGTATTTGGAAAAACAAGATTTTGACCAGATGCTACAGGTAAGTTTATGTATTTATTGTTTTCTTATAAGCCAGTAGTTAGAAAAATTACTTTTTAAGTACATAAAATAAAACTTGTCTTTTATCGCTTATGAAATCACTTCAACTTTCAACTTCTTACAGTTTCAGAATTTGACAGAGACCCTTTTATTTACTGTAGAGTGGGTCAGAGGAGATAGAAGTGCAGACTTATTATTAAAGTGCTTGCCAGGCATTTTATTATGTTATCTGATTTACCTTTAGCAACCCTGTGAGCTAAAGAAATAATATTTTCATGTTTATATATAGGCGGGTAGAGACAGAGTGAGATTAAGTAACTTGCCTAAAATTGTAGAGTCGTAATATGGAGTCACATGAATTTAGATCTCTGTGCCTCTAAAATCCATGCTTTTTTAATTAAGAATAGTTTAAAAGAGAATTTACAGAGGATAATATAATGAACAGTGCAGGGGTTGCCACTTGCCTTTGTCAAATCTTAACATTTTACTATACTGTATTTGCTTAAGATCTTAAAAAAAAAAGGAAGAAAGAAAAATAGTTGCAAAAACAGCTAAAGTCCTTGTTTTCTCCTTGTAAATCCCATCCTCCCTCTTTCATCCCTAGAACTAACAATTATCCTGAATTTAGTACTTATCATTTCTTTTTAGGTTTTTATACTTCTCAATATATTTTTATTAGCATAATATATAATAACATTTTGGGTGTTTAAAAATTGATATAAATGGTATCATAAAATATGATTGCCTCTACGGTTTCCTTAATGGCATGTTTCTGAGATTCTTCCATGTTAATGAATAGACCTTTAGTTAATTTATTTTCATTGCTATATAATATTTTATCTTATGAATATCTGCAGTTTATCCAGTCTCTAGTTAGTGGACATTTATATTGTTTCCGATGTTCAGCTATTAGAAACAGTGCCACAGTGGCATTTTCATACATGTTTTCTTGCTCACATGTGCAAGAATTTCTTTAGGGTAAAGTATAGCTGGATGTACAATAGTTGGGCCTTTGGGTGAACACATGTTCAGCTTCTCTAGATACTGGAAAGTTTTTCTTCAAAGTGGATCCATTTAATTCCTACCATTAGTGTATCATATTTCTATTGCTTCACATTCTTATTAGATTGTATTGACAGAGTTTTGAAATGTTTGTCATGATAGGTGTGAAATGTTATCCTGTTTTAAATTTATATTGCCCTGGTAGTAGTAAGGTTAATAAACATTGAAATTATTGACCATTGGGATTTCCTTTACTTGTTTCTTTGTTTAGTTCATTTCTGTTATCTGACAGAGTTGTAAACATTCTATATTTAACATGCATGATGATACTAATTTAATCCTTCCTCAGTTGCATATATGCAAATGTCATTTCCTATTTTGTAATTTGTGGCAGACCCTTCTGCGTGGTGTGGGCCCAGGTCTCACTCGGAGATGCACAAGACCCACGTCCACAGACAGGTTCCCTCGTGGGTAATCAGATTTGCAATATACTTAGGCTGTTTTGAGACTGGCTTTCTGTTTAAACCCCCTCACCTTACAAGTACCTTGCAGGCACTGTGTAACTGCCTGCTCATTCATTTGCTAATGTCCTTCTTCTATGGTATAATGAGGGGCATTGGCTCCTTTGTGGTAACAGGGATAGGAGGAACCATCTTGGAATGTGAAGAGATATTTTTTAGAATAAAGGCCTGTCAAGGCAGAGGCCGCAGCTTTAACCCCTCTTGAGAGAAAAGCCAGTCTGTTGTCCTTATTCTTCCACCAGACTCAGTAGTCTGTGTGTATGTTTAATTCATCCGCATCAGTAATTTACCATTTTACTTTGTTGTACAGAAGGTTTAGTGTGGTTTTTAATTTTAATGTCAAATTTGTGGTTTTTTTCTACGTTTTACAGTCTTGCCTTAGTAATCCTTCCTTATCCCATTATTACAAACTTCTTTTTCGAAAAGTTTTATGGTGTGTTTTTTATCCTTAGGTTATTAATCCACTTAGAATTGTTTGTTTTGTTTAATGATTTGAGGTAGGGGTTTAATGTTATTTCCTTATAGAAAAATAATTGCCCTGACACTATTTATTGAATAGTCTATTCTTTTACCACTAACTTTTAGTGCTACCTTAATGTAGCATTTTACTCAATTTTTTTCTTGAATTTAAGTTTTTTGTTGTTGTTGTTTTTAAGATTTTATTTATTTATTCTCAGGGACAGAAAGGGAAGGAGAAAGACAGGGAGAGAAACATCAATGTGTGGTTGCCTCTTGTGTGCCCCGTACTGGGGACCTAGCTCAGAATCCAGGCATGTGCCGCAACTGGGAATCGAACCAGCTACTCTTTGGTTCACAGGCTGGCACTCAATCCACTGAGCCATACCAGCCAGGGCTTAAATTTAAGTTTTTCAGAAGTAGGTGGTTTATTACCTATGACTTGAAAGTTTTTTATTTTTCATTAAACTTAATGGTGTTATAATTTTTAAAGGAAATCAAATTTTTAAAGGAAATCATCAATGTACTACTGTGATTTAAAAATAATTTTATTTTGTTTTCCTGCTATCATTTTCTTTATAGGAAATTCAAGAAGTGAAAACTCCTGAAGAACTAGAGACCTTTATGCTTAAACATGGAGAAAATATTATTGATACTTTAGGAGCTGAAGTAGACAGACTTGAGAAAGAACTAAAAGTAAGATATATTCAGTATGATATAATAATATCTATTTTTTTGAGCACTTACTCTGTTAGACCCTATGCTAATTGCATCACATCTATATTCTCTCAGTAACCCATGATGTGTTGGTTGCTCTGGGTAAGAAAATGGTGGGTTAGAGAAGTTACATGATTTATTCAAGAAATAGGGGAATTGGGATTTGAACCTATGTAGCTCAGTTCCAACTTCTGTCCTTTCAATCACTATTTTATGCAACTTGCTTATATTCTAAAATAGTCAAACATTTTTGTTTGTTTTTAAATAAGAATTAGTTTCTAGAGAGCAGTAAAAGGGAAATTTTAAACTTTTGAAAAGTTGGGAAAAAGTAGCATTTGACCATAAACATACACATACACCCTGCTTTTTAGTCTGTCTGATGTTATTCTATATTTTCTGTTTGTTTTTCTTCAGTTGGAGGTCATTACAACCTATTGGCTATTTTACTGAAATATTACTTGATCAGACTGTTTTAAAAAGTGCTCAGTGCTCTCAAATGATCATTTATTGACATTGGAGTTCTGTTTGTTTGCAGTGAATAAAACTTGTAAATGACCTTTAACATACAGAGCTTGTTGAAGGCAATGCATTTTCTTCAGTTGATGTTGACTGTTCTTTAGTTCTTTCAAAAACTGAACAAAAACAAAAATGGGGGGTAAAACGTTTTTATTTCTGCTTCCCCTTTTAGAATCTAGATAGCTGATCAGATTAATAGAAGTACTTCAAATAAGATGATTTTGTTAATGTTAATGTTATAGTTCACAGGGTATGTTGGGCATTATTTTTGAAGTTAGTACATAAGCAGTTCTCAAATATTTTGGTGTTAGGATCCTTTAGATTCTTTTTTTTTAAAATATATTTTATTGATTATGCTATTACAGTTGTCCCATTTCTCCCCCATCATTACCCTCCACCCTGCACACCCCCTCCCACCCACATTCCCCCCCTTTAGTTCATGTCCATGTGTTGTAAGTTCTTTAGCTTCTACATTTCCCACACTATTCTTGCCCTCCCCCTGTCTATTTTCTACCCACTGCCAGTGCTACTTATTCTCTGTACCTTTTCTCCCTCTTTCCTCCTCCCACTCCCCTGTTGCTAATCCTCCATGTGATCTCCATTTCTGTGTTCCTGCTCCTGGTCTAGTGGTTTGCTTAGTTTGCTTTTGTTTTAGGTGTGGTTGTTAATATCTGTGAGTTTGCTGTCTTTTTTCTGTCCTATTTTTTATCTTCTTTTTCTTAGGTGAGTCCCTTTAACATTTTATATAATAAGGGCTTGGTGATGATGAACTCCTTGAACTTGACCTTATCTGAGAAGCACTTTATCTTCCCTTCCATTCTAAATGAAAGCTTTGCTAGACAGAGCAATCTTGGATGTAGGTCCTTGACTTTCATGACCTGGAATACCTCTTTCCAGCCCCTTCTTGCCTGGAAGGTCTCTTTTGAGAACTCAGCTGACAGTCTGATGGGAACTCCTTTGTAGGTGACTGTCCCCTTATCCCTTGCTGCTTCTAGAATTCTCTCCATTTTAATCTTGACTAATGTAATTATGATGTGCCTTGGTATGTTCTTCCTCGGGTCCAACTTCTTTGGGACTCTCTGAGCTTCCTGGACTTCCTGGTAGTCTATTTCCTTTGCCAGATTGGGGAAATTCTCCTTTATAGTTCAAATAAGTTCAGATAACTTTTCCACTTGTTGCTCTTCCTCTTCCCCTTCTGGTACCCCTATAATCCAGATGTTGGGACGTTTAAAGATGTTCTAGAAGTTCCTAAGCCTCTCCTCATTTTTTTGAATTCTTGTTTGTTCATTCTTTTCTGTTTGGTTGTTTCTTTCTTCCTTCTGGTCCACTTCATTGATTTGAGTTCCAGTTTTCCTCCCATCTCTATTGGTTCCCTGTGCATTTTCCTTCATTTCACTTATTATAGCCTTCATTTGTTCATCTAATTTGTGAGTAAAATCAACCAATTCTATGAGCATCCTGATCACCAGGGCTTTGAACTGTGCATCTGATAGGTTGGCTATCTCTTGGTTGCTTAGATGAATTGGCTCTGGGGCCTTGATTTGTTCTCCCGTTTGGGCCATTTTTGGGGTTTTTTTTTGGTCTGGTTGGGGCTGTTACATAGTGAGGGGCAGAGCCTTAGGTGTTCCCCAGTGCAGGGCAGCCCAGTCACTGGGTAGTGACTCTGTATGTGGGGGTGGGGTCTGAGAGGGAACAATGGCGCTTGCTCCTCTCTCTCAGATTCCAGTCCCTTCTGCTGCTTCCCCTTCGCCTGGATTATCCGCCCACGAATATGGGACCACCTGGTCAGCCAGCTGCCCTGAGCGGCCTCACTGGTTCTGCACAGTTGCCACCCTGTGCCCTGGGTCTGCTAGCCGCTGCCTGTGTGCCTAGGGTCTGCCAGCCGCTGCTGCCTACGCGCCTGGGTCCGTCAACCTCCACTTTTTCCTGCTGTGACTCCACCCCTCTTACCAGTCTGGCTGAATGGTTGTTGGACTTCCCTACAGTTCAATTTTCTATCAGTTCTGTTGTTTTCTTGTTTCTAAATCTTTGTTGTCCTTAATTTTGGTTGTGTGAGGAGGCACAGTGTGCCCACCAACGCCTCCGTCTTGGCTGGAAGTCCAGGACCCTTTAGATTCTTAAAAATTACTGAGGACCCAAAGAGCTTTTATATGATTTATAGTTATTTATCAAATCATCAATTAAAACTGAAAAGTAAAAACTATTTAAAAACATAATAAATATATTACATGGTAATATAAATAACATTTTAACAAAAATAACCCTTCCAAAATGAAAAAATAGTGAGAACAGTGGTATTGTTTTATATTTTGACAAAAATGTAAGACAGCTAGATTCCCGTATCTTATTCTGCATTTGGTCTGTTCTCATATATTGTTTTGGTTGAGGAATATGCAGAAAAGGAGCAGCCTTTATAAGTATTCTTAGTTGCAGTGTGGAATCTGAAACTGTATCAGGGGACTTTTTATATGTTTGTGAAGTTAGGGGGCACAGTCCACAGGACCCCCTCGTTTCTAACACAGCTACAGAGTTTGAGGGGTTCCGAAGAGCACTCTCAGGTTAGATGATTCACTAGGAATTTCAGAACTCACTAAATGCTATTAAACTCACAGTTATGGTTTATTACAATGAAAAGATAGAGATTGAAACTAGCCAAGGGAAGAGGTACATAGGTCCAAGTTCAGCACAGAGCTTCCCTTGCCCTCTCCCCATAGAGCCATGGATAGAATTTCTTTCCCAGCAACAGCGTTTGACAGTTTGCAGAGAACATTGCCATCAGGAAAGCTCAACTAAACCTGGTGTGAAGAGATTGTATTGGGCGTCATAGTTGACTCTCTAGGCAGCTGGCCTTAACATCTTCAGCTCCTTCTGGAGGCAGAGCAGATACTCTGCAGCCGAAGTAAACGAGTAAATAATTTTCAGGCAGGACATCCCGAGGGCTTAGAGATCACCTCCCGGTAGCCAAGGGCAAAGGCCAGACCTGTCTTTGGGTATGATTCCCTACTATATACTATTATATTAAAATCTGTTGGCCTATCTTTGTCTCTGAATGGATATTTTACCCATGCATGACTCTGTAGTATTACAAATTGGTCATTTGGAAAATAATTGGTTGACTGAATCTATGCACACCTTTCAAATGTTAAATTTTAAAGTAGAAGCTGTCAGGCTTACAGTGCATATGGGCTTTCCAGCATTCTGATTTTTGACTCGAAAGCTTGCATTTAATCGTTAGCAACAAATACTTTCAGTGGTTTTCTTTCCAGTAATAGGCTCATTTTATTTTTTTTAGCATCTCCCTGCCAGATATCCAAATTTGAAAAAGCATAGTTTGTTAGTTATTCTTTTACGTAAAAATGTTGTTTAGATTTAAAAAAACCATCTGATTCAGGTCATAACTCAAGCAGTCACAGAAGTGCTTTTCTTGTGACATCAGACTTCAGTATGAAGCAGAAGGGCTTTTATACATCCCATTTTGTCACATAGTATATTTAGAAGTGTACTCACAAGTTCAGGTTTAATAAATTGGTACTTTTTACTACTTCATGAAGGACATTTTAAAGTGAAATTACCTTTTTTAAAAAAATACTGTGAGTGTCTGGCAGTCAAGAAACAAAATGACTGCCGGTATAGTTTGGTATTGGTTCCTTGAATTTTTCAAAGGTGCCGGCAGTTTTATCTACCATTGCTGTTATGCCATCAGAGGAAATGTCAGCATAATAAAAAAAGGCAAATATCATCTTAGGCAAAAGTATAAAAATAGTTTTGATCTTGCAGCTCCCCCGAAAAGGTCTCAAAACTCCAGTGACCCTTGGAGCACTTTGAGAACCACTGTTCTGAATAAACTGTGAGGTGATTATTTTTGTGCAGGATGACATGAGAATGAATAAACTTTGCTTTTTCAGTCCTATCTGTTCTTATTTACCTATTAAGGAAAATAATGACTGTTAAACTCAGTATTTTTTCTTTAATAGAAACAATAAGTCAGAAGCCAGATTTAACAGTGAATACAACGCTGATCATTCTAAAATACACTCTTATGATAACCAGATAAACTTGTTTCTTGCTAACTTGGTGTTTTAATTAGGAACTATTTAATCATTAATTCTTCAAACTATCTCATAAGTGTTTTTGAATTATGTGATAAGCCTTTCAAACTAGAAAGCCAAGTTGAACCCACATTTTCAAGGTGGAAACACCTCTGACTAAGATAAGAAGGTATAAGTAATATTAAGTCAAAGAAAGTTCTTCATAGTTAAGACAGAAACTGAGAATGCATGAATATAATTCTGTCTTCTCATGAAAATAAGATGATTTTCTTTGAAAACGGAAACTTTGTACAGTGGCATATTCCCTCCTTTTTAGTATCTAAGCATGGTTGCCTTCTCAATTTAAGTTTTAGTAATTACTGATTTACTTTGGAAGGTCATCGTCAGTGAGAAAATTCTGCAGCAGAATAGCAATTTCTGTTGAGGGATGTGAGTAGTGCCATTGAGCCAAGTATTAGAGTAGGTGCTATTTTTAGCTTAAACTCTGTTACTTACTTACTTCTTATAAAGATGTTAAAAATAATAGAAGCTAATTTATAGAGTCCTGTATTATAAATGTGAAATATATCTTGTTCTTATTTTGAAGCTCTTTGAACTGTTAACTTGAAAGATTTTTTCTGTTCTAACTCTGTATTTCAGTCTGTTGATCGACCCCTTTCTATACTTCCATAAAGTTTTTTGCATTTGGGAGGAAATAAGTCTGTTGGAAATGGGAAGATGCCATAGCATTTGCAAATTCGTAATAAGTAATGTGCCAGTTAAATACTCTGCCCTTTACTTTGTCTTTTGCTTCTCTAATTGCATTCTCCTATACTATTTTCTTACCTTGAGACTGCAACATTGCAAAATAAATTACATAATTTGTTTTTTCTCTCCCCATAATAGGAGTGTTGGAATGAAATCTGTGGTGTATAAAATGTTCTAATTAGCTCTGACTAGTGTGGCTCACTCAGCAGGTTGGGCGTTTTCCCTCAAAGCCAAGGATCACTGGTTTGATTTCTGATCAGGGCTCATGGCCTGGGTTATGGTTTCCATCCCCAGTCAGGGTGCATGTTTCTCTCTTACATAAATGTTTCTCTTCCTCCCTTTCTCCCTCCCTTCCCCTCTCTCAAATAAATGAATGGATGGATGGATGAATGAACAAATAAATTTAAAAATAAAACATTCCAGTTTGCATTGAACAGTGCTTGGGACATAATAGATCAGTAAGTTTTTGTTGAATATGTGAATGAAAATTACAAGTTGGACACCAGTTAATGATTTTTAACTGTTTGACAAATACTTATTCCATTTCTATTATGTACATGACAGCTTGTTAGGCACTAAACATTAAAATTTTAGGATATTAATTCTATATATTTTATTCATTTATTCATTCAGCAAACCTTTATTTGTGTGTCTGCTTTGTATTGGACATGTTATATTTTAGAAATTTGACTAGTTTTCTCTCTGAAAATAATTTTTAAAGAACAAAGTAAATTAACTTTTGATTTCTTTATGTTGAGATCAGGTTTTTATTAGTACACATCTGTCACATGGTGCTTTTAGATGGAATAATTTCAAATTTTCCATGAACAGCTAAACTTTTTCAAGTTATATTGGGATGGATAAGGGTTGAATGAACTAGGAAAATAAAATTCAGTTTCATTTCAGCCTGAGGAAGTCTTTTTTTATTCCATATTGAATTAGAAGTTCTAGATGCGGGAAATGGTTTAAGAAAGAAAACAGTGAGGAGAAAAGTGTGCCCCCACGTGTGGCAGTCCCTGGCCACTCTTACATCAGCGTCCAAGGGAAAGTGCTCCCAGGTAGACGTCACAACACAAGGTGCAGGGACAGGCCCAGGCACACTCAGTGCAGTGCTCTGGCTGGGGCTCAACTTGAGGTTTTGCGTTCACGACTGAATTCCTTCAAGGTGACTAATGTGCAAATGTTCCTAGCATACTTTTTAGGCTAGGAATTATAGATCCTGACTGGTTATCAGAATCACTTAGAGAGGATCTCTTTTTCCCTTGCTGATTTATTTGGCCTATTTTATCAAGTAATACACAAAGTTTGTAAAATCAAACAGGACCAAAAAGCTTATGAGTGTCACTTGCCTCACCCACCTTGGTTCTTAATTCTGTTTCTCAGAGATAATCATTTTTAATACATTTCACATTTTTTGAATATTTACTGCCATATTTTTACTTAAAGTCTTATACTACTACTCCTGATTTAACCCTATGGAGGTTGCAGCTGATGAGAGACACAAACAAACTCTTTTCTTAAATATTGTTACATATATTGGGTGTATAGGTTCAAGGTTATGACAAGCTGCACGTTTGTACATGACTGATGTTGAGCCAGAATGTGTGAGCCATTAGTTTGGTTATACTGTGTTCCGAGATGGTGTGTGATATTCGAGAGTAAATTGTGTCTGAGAGGTACAGTGAACTCCAAAGTCAGTGTTGGTGTAGGGTTTGTTTTTTTTTGTTTTTTGTTTTTTAAGGGGGGGGTTGGCAAACTTTGAAGTCAGTGTTGTATTTTTTTTTTCATTTACCATTGAAAATGTCTGGAAAAATATATCAGTTCAATAAAGAGATGTTGAAGAACTTTAGTGGCTGCTACTTGAGTTACTTATCAAAATATTTTTGCAAGTGTTATGAAAAGTATTTATGCCTCAAGCATAGGAATATTGGTTGTAGTGACAGTTACAAACATTTTACAAAGCCAACTATTGAAGATTCTGATTAATTAATATTAAAGGCATTTTTTGGTTGTATTTTTTAGCAATATCCATGTTTCTGTTATTTGAAAAGAAAAATTTTTATTCTTTGATTTTATATTTCTTTGTTTAATGATTCCTAGATTGTAACTGAAAATAAAATCATGTATTTTCTTATATAAATATAATAAATGCAAATGTGCAATATTTTTAGAATTTGTTTTTTGCATTTCAGCACATGCTAATAATGAATGTATCACAAGGATACACGCGACCTCTGTAGGGTTGAACATTATTTTGTCTTTGACAGATGTAGATTTAGTTATTGTATACACTCTCTTCTGTCCTCCATTCTCACAATATCATATTACGTTTTATTGCACTTCTAATTCCCACAAAATTGAGTTAGGCGTCCTTCCTTTATGTACCCATGGGGGGGAAGTCAAAGCCTGTGCTTTGCTCTGTAGTAGCAGGCTGCTCTGATTGCCCGCTTGCTTAACCTCTATTTCCTCACTAGACATAAGTTCATCAAAGACAAGTACTGTTTGTTTCCTGTTAATTGTTGTATACTTAAGTGCCTGGCACAAGATAGGCATATAATGAAGATATTTTTGTCGTTACTGATTTGATGTTCCTAAGCTAGGATTTAAGATTTTTCACAATCTGGCTTCTGCCTGACTTTTCCAAGTTCTCTGACTTTGCTCATGCTGTTTCTTCTGATATCTACCTGATATCTTCTGATATCGTGCTGATATCTACCAGGGGTGTCCAACCTGTGGCCCGCGGGCCGCATGGCTATGAATGTGGTCTGACACAAAATCGTAAATTTACTTAAAACATTATGAGATTTTTTTGTGATGTGTGTCACAATGTATTTAATGTGTCGCCCAAGACAACTCTTTTTTCCATTGTGGCCCAGAGACGCCAAAAGGTTGGACACCCCTGAGTCTAGACCCTCTTCATCATTTTGTAAAAACACCACGTTCAAACCTCACTTAGTATATCCTTGGCGAAGTCTTTCTGGAACTCATGAGCATGAGTTAATAGGTCTTACACTTCTGTTCCTAGAGTTCTGATTTAGTATATTGTAATAGGAGCTTGAGATCTAGAATCTACCCTGGTTCCATCACTTACTAGCTGTGTGACTTTGGACCAGTTAGATTATATCTTCAAACTTAAGTTTTCCCGTATGTAAAATGGAAATAATTGGGTTGTTATGAAAGATTTTACAATACATGCACATGAGGCCCTTAGGACAATAATTGACACAAGAGTAAGTGCTCATTAAATGTTAACAGTTACTATTATTAACTATAGTGCTTAAGCTCATATATGGTTATTGTTACATTTGTCTCCCTGGCTAAACTGAGTTCCTCAGGGTCAGGAACAGAATCTTAATAATCATATCCCTACTTTCTGGCAAATGCCTGGCCCAGGACTATATGGATTGTTACAAAAATAAATGAATATTATGTATTTTTTGGTTATTGTTTTAGTGATTTTCTTTTCACTGCAAGTGAGCATATTTTCAGTGCTTTGCAATGCTTGGCACATAATAGATTCTTAATCCATTGCTCTATTAATGAACATATGAACAAACCCAGGTTGATGATACTTAACTGTATCATTTATAGTATATTTGATTTATTCATCTATTGATTTTATTTTTTTCTGTTACATAATTTCTCTTGCTATTACACAACAGTGAAATAGTTTGACCAAATGTTTTCAACGGCTTTAGTGATCGAAAGGAATAATAATTTAAAAAAACCCAGAAGATTCTATTTTGCTACAAATAATGTGGTGATTTTTCCTTCCAGGAACGAAATCCTGAAGTTCGACATGTTGATTTGGAGATACTGTAGATTTGATGGAATGAATCACTTTGGAACAAGCCTTGGAAACAAGTTTGTTGAGCCTTCTCTCCCACACTGAAGGAGTTAGCACCGTTTGGAAGCCATTTTTTTTAAAGATGAAGGAAAAAGTTTACGTAAAGGGCAATTTAGCAATCCACAGAACTAAAACAACTTCTTCAGAGAGACACATCACACACTGAATCAGTTTGGAAATCATGTTTTTATGGTTTAGTAGGGAAACATTTTCGGTAAATCGATGGTGATTTCTCATTTTGGCCTGTCAGAGTATATACTGTACCTTGCAATCATGTTTCCTTTCTTCACATTGGTAAAAATAAGCAGCAGCCATAAGATTTCAGTTTCTTAATTTTGTTTCCATGGAAAATTTCACTCCATCAAAACCTGCCAATTGTGAACATGCTGGCTAAGTCTTGGTTTGTGGTTTTTAAATAGTCACTCTGTTTCAGTCTGTCTGTCTGTCTTTATAGAATGTGGAAATTATTTCTACATGCCTTGTAATTTTGCCCTGAGCACTAAGAGGAACAATCTCCTGACCTGGTTATCCATAAATGTTCATTCCAGCATTGGCTCAGTTACTGAATCAAAGGAAGGCCTTCCAGAACACTCTTTGAGGCCATTGTAGGTGCCATTGTAAATTTTCTTATCTTTCATTTGCTTTTTTTTCTTATTTGGTTTAATTTTTCTAATGGTAAAAGATATAAAATAACCGTGGGTTTTCTATGGGCCAGTGAAATGACTGGTTTTTGTTTTGTTTTGTTTTTTTAACTGGCTTCAGTGCCATCATATGTATTTACTAGAACATAATGCGTTATAAGTATTGACATTCTGTAAAATGGACTAGAAATATTTATAATTTTATAGACAGGACAGCTTTTTATTTTTAATTTATTTAAAAAGAGGCACTACTTATGTAAATCTGAACTGTGGGATATTTCTTGCTTTAAGAGAAAGAGTAAAGTAAATCTCTTACGCAGAAGCCTGTGGCCATGATTTTGTGTGACATCACAATCAGTATTGTGTCTGTGACATGAGTTTTTGTGCAGTTACAAATGGGCATTTAGCATAATATAGGCCTGTAGTATTATGCAAGTGGCTTTCTAGTGATCATAAAGTATCAGGTGAGAAAACCAAAATTCAGAAATTGAAAATTTAGTGCAAAACTACAACTCTGTCTCCATTCATCAAAACAACTCATATGCACTTTAAATTGTTCAGGTAGCACTGAGCACCACCCATGCAAGAGTGGTGGCTGAGTGATCCCTCTGCTGGATAGGGGAGTGCTTGGCGTAAGGACCTGACTACTTGTATAAGGTCAGTTTCTAAGGCTCACTTAGAGTACAGTTTTATGAATTACAGCAAATTGCAATGCCAGAAACAATTTTAAAGTTTTTGATTAAGAGGTGTTTTGATCCAGAAATGTCATTTACTGGAAAATTGTGAAATTTACATTGCGGTACATTTTTTTTACCATTACAAAAGCATTTTTCATGTTGTACATTTTAAGTGAAATAACATTCCAGTTTTTTTTAAGATACAAAATTATTTTATATACAACATGTATATAAACACATGTTATATATACAACATGTGTATGTATACATATACATACACAATTGGGTTCTCTGTTCTTATGGTTTAAAATTCTTGACTCCTACTATTTTCTGAAACTTGTTTACCACTGTAATTCCCTCTACACTTCACGTTCTTCCTCCCCTCCCTGTTCCCACCTGCCATTTGTTATTCCATGTCACTGCCTTATGGGAAGGTATCAAATTATATCCAATCCCCTCCTGGTAAAATTACTCTGAAAATTTTCACATTGCTAGACAAGAATAATTTATCTCATTTAAAAAAATCTAAAGTTGATGTGCAGAAGTTACTCCAAATGGTAGAGTTTTTAGGATGCTACAGGAAGCCAATTCCTGATATTTCTGAGTTTTCTAATCTAATTTGATTGGGGTCATATCTATTCTTAAATAATAATTGAAGGCTTATGTTTCTGTCTTATTTTCAGCACAGAACAGCACTAATATTTTACGGTGTGTTTAAGCAAAATTTGATATGAAGAAGTACAGCATATCAAGCAATTTGAACACTTTTATGGAGTCAGGAAGTGTATGACATCTCTGGACCTTTTTTCCTTTTAAACTAGTCAAATTTGAATTTGAAAACCAAGGAATTTGGACTTCTCTCTTTAAAAATAAGATAATATAAAAAAAATTAAAATAAAGATAATATCTTGTTTGAGGTTCTTGTTTTTTCCAAATTAGTAGTTTTACTTTAAGTCTTGCCTGGATCCATATAATTTGAATATTTAAACATATAAGTGTCTTAGGTGTCAAGGAAAATAGCTTCTGTAGTAGAATACTTGCAAAAATAATGTTGGGCAGAGAAGAGGGCTGTCAGGGGCCCCCGACCCCTCTTTGTACCTAGCTAAAACCTGGGAACTTCCAGGAGTGGAGTTCACTTGTGTTCGGCTTTGGCTGAGACTGGGTCTCTAATCAGGTCCCACGGTAGGGCAGGGTGGCATGTTGTTTAGACCATGGCAGAGGGAAGGAGGCAGGGTGAGTGATGGAGACCTATTTTTAAGTGGACCATGTTGGTGGCCAGCAATATCCAATTCCAAAGAGGAGGATTCCTGAACATATAAAGGAAACTGAACTAGGATCAGATTGGAAATTTTTACCCCCAAAAGTTAGTGTCTTCATATATCATCCCACACACATACACCAAATAACCCAGAATAACAAAATGGTGTAAGACATGAATGTGGGGTATGTTATTTTAGTGCAACCTTAATTATCCTATAATTTGGATAATGCTTTTTGCTAAAATTGTAGCATCTAAAGGAAATGGCTTAAGTCTTAAATCTGATAACTTCTGAGGTAGAATGCTGGGAACTACAGAAAATTGCACAAGCATTTGGAAGTTATCATATCTCAAATTATATTTGTCAAGCTTTGGCATTTTTAAAAAATGTGATGACCCCCAATTTGCCAAACTGTCAGAAGTCAGTGAAGCAAAGAATTGAAGGTAAAATGTTGATTCAAAGATTGTCTCTCCTGAATACCTTGTTCCTATCTCTAAAGTGGAACTTTGGAAGATACTTATATAGAAAATTGGTCTTGCAGCCTTATATTTGCATTTAAGTTTATTAGCATTCCTAGATTTGGTTTTATGGAAAAAGAAAAATTTTGTTTGTTACATTGTATTTCAGTTGTCCAGTTTCTCTGGCAGATTAACATGGTCCTGGTCCCTCAGGATGCTTTTTCCTTAATAAATGTCTTATGTAAATAAGAGCAGTTCACTATTAGTTTGGGATTTTTTCCCCTGATAAATAAGTGGTTTTTACATATAAACCCTTCTTTACTTAATGTGTTAAGAACTAAACTCTGATACATTTTACCTTAAAAATCATGCCTATGTTTTTGAACAGAATTTATTACTCATCGAGTATGCTTGTTAGTTTGCAAGTTTCTGTTTTTACAAAACCAATATACAACAACTCAATCAGGTTATAACCAGTTTTCAGTATAAAGAGAACCGTTTCTAACGTGCTGTTAGGATGTCATGTGTTTCTGCAGCACAAATCTAAAAAGGTATGTCCATTAGTGGTAGGTACTGTTACATTTTGATAAACTAAAGCAGAATACAGAATTGTGTCTTTAAGGGCTTGTAGAGGTTTAAAATAGATTTTAAAGTAAAAACATACCTGTTTATATTATATTAGCTATCAACAGGATAATTTGAGCTAGTTGTACCAGCTACCATTTTACATATATAAACCTACCTAATTCCTGTATGAAACGTGGGTTGTTATTTACAGTTTTGCAGATGAGGAAGCGGAGATACGCTAGATACGCAGCCTGTCCGAGGAGACTCAGCTGTTAAGGAGCTGAGTCAGGACTGGAAATCAGTCTAGTTCTGCAAGTCACTCTCCTGAGCAGAATAGCCCAAGTGAAGTAACACTATTTAGAAAGTGGAGACAAAATACTCATTTTGTTATAAAATAAGCGGAATGAATTCATTTTCAGTCGTCAGAACAACTAGCTGGGTCTAACTTGAACTGCTTGACTGCTTGAGATGGAGATGTCAGGATGGGATGGAGTGGGACGTTGATGTTTTATGGAAGGCAAGGAATTGTCTGTTACTTTGGAGATTTATTTTCAAGCATTACTTACAGATTACCTTATAGACACATCCAGAAAATAATATTTAGTTCACCAGTCATTGACTTGAACCATATAGGAAAGAAATTTAGGACTAGGTGTGGAAATTAGCATTAGTCAAAATGTCAAAAAATATTTTAAAATTGTATTTGATCCCTAGGTACCCATTTATTTTTCCCAGAGGCAACTAATGTTACAAGCTTGTGGTGCATTCTTACAGATATTTGATGTATAGATGCACACAAACACATATATACATACAGGTAAGTTTATAAGATATATTTCCTCTGTTCTGCCAGATGATGAAATACATAGACCTTACTAGATCTTCTTACAGTTTGAAAAGTACACAGTCAATTTTCAGAGTTTTGTGTTCACTGAAAATTTTTACATCAAGAGGATATGACAGTGGGGCAGTTTATATTTAAGTTAATTAAACACCATTAAAAATTCAGTTCCCCAGTTGCTTTAGCCACATTTTCATGTGCTTAATAGCTACATGTTGCTGGCTAGTGGCTACCCGGTTGGACAATGCAGATGGAACATTTCCGTTACCATGGGAAGTTCTTTTGGACGGCATGAATATGGTAGAATAAAGCCACCTAATCTCTCTTTAGGTCTGAGAGCAGCTTTACAGTGTACAATAAAGTAGTGCCTAGTTTTTGCTGTTGGAGTCAAGGGTTAAGAGATTCTAGCTCTGTATTTAGAAATGTATGGACATATAATTAGCTCTTGAGCTAAAACTTGAAGCTACCAGCTAGTGTTACTTAGAACAAGTCAATTTTTCATCTTCAGAATAGCTTGAACTTGTCTGGCTGGGCGGCTTAGTTGGTTAGAGCATCATCCTGGACCAAAAGGTTACAGGTTCCATCCCTGTTGGGGGCATGTGTGCGAGGCAACTGATCAATGTTTCTTTCAAATCAATACACGTAACCTCAGGTGAGGATTTAAAAAAAAAATGAACTTCAGCTCTCATTCAAGTGCACAATCAACATTCTGAATGTTAAGTAACAAGTCAACCCTAAAATGTGTTCTTGAGCCATTAGAAATTCTTGCCCAGGTTAATTATGTGATTATGAAGGTTAATGTTAATTTACATGGTGTTTCATCAAAGAACTGAATCAGTGTGACACCATGTCATATAATGATGACAAAACTCTGAGGACTGGTGGGCCCAGTGGTGAGAAAGGGAGTCACAGGTTTTCCACATTTTATGTAAGAAGTGAGTTCCTGGAAGTTTGTAAATTAAATATTTTTAAATAGGTACTTTTAAAAGCACTTGAGGAAATCAGAAATTTTAAAAATCCTTTTGTAACATGAATGCTATTATTTCTGTTGTTAAGTCTTGTTTAAAGGAGATTGACTAGCTTGCTCCTGGAACTGTGGCAGTTAGAAGGATTTTAAGGGGTTAGGTGATCAGTAGTATTGAAACTTCTAAGGAATAGCTTGGATTGGTTTGATTTCCTTGTGCTACTTATTGTATGGATACACAGCCCATGTCAACATTTATTGAGCACTTAACTGTATACTATTGTCCAGAAAGTATCCAGCCACATACTATGAAAAATAGAGACATATATTGAAGAAGATACAAGAAACATTGTACATAAAACAATGATTTCTCAGGCCCCTTCAAAGTAGGTACCTTGGGACCTCACACAGTTCTTCAGTGTTTTTTCTGCAGTTCAAAACACTGCAAAATCCTTTGTTGGAATCGCCATCAACTGCCCCATCGTATTTTCCCAAATCTCATCAGTGGTCTAAAATCTCTTCTCTTTCAAAGGTGATTTTAGTTTTGGGAAAAGCCAGAAGTTGCAGGGTGCCGAACTGGGCTATAGGGGGGCTGAGTCACCTGGGTGATTTGATGCTTTGCCAAAAATCTCTGCACAAGACTTGATACATGAGCCGGCACATTGTCATGATGTAGCTGCCAATCACCAGTTGCCCATAGCTGTGGCTGTTTTCATTGTATTGCACCTCTCAACCGGTGAAGAACAGAGAGGTAGTACTCCTTATTAACTCTTTGGCCTGGAGGGACATATTCATGATAGAAACACCTTCCCAATCAAAAAACACAGTGAACATGGTCTTGATCTTGCTGTGATTTTGCCGCACCCTCTTTGG
>PVKU01012185.1:0-37420 GCA_004027475.1 Anoura caudifer | reverse complement strand
GAAGGAAAAGGAAATAAAAAAGTGAAAAGAGAATAAAGAAAAGTAGAATGAAAAAGAGAAAAAAGACAGGAAGGAGTGGTAAGCTTGGGAAGAAAGGAAGAAGGAGTAAAACAAGAAAGAAGTATTGAGAAGCCAAAAGGAGTTGAGGGGTAAAAGAGATCAAAATAGTGAAAAAGAGAAAAAGAGAAAAAAAAAACCCCACCAAAAAAATTAAAAAACCGAATAACACCAAAACCGCTAATTCTTGGTGTTATCAATCTTGCCAAGCTGATTTTTCTGGTCTTGAAGACTGTAGTGGCCGAGGGATGACCGTATTGTTTTTTATTTTTTTATTTTTCCCTTGTTCAGCATTCAGTTTTCTCTGGCCTACTGTCCTCAGAGGTGTCCCTAGATTCTCTGCCCAGGGACCCAGGCGTGAACTGTGGTCGTGCGCCCACAAGTCCCGATGTTCCCTGAGTCTTCCTTGCACAGGTTCCAACTGTCCCACGAACATGGTTCAACCCCTATGGTGCCCAGCGACTGGGCGCCCTGTCACACCGGGTCTCCCTGGGCGCGCTGATGCACCGATCCCCTAGCAGCTGTTTACAATGTCGCGCGGGCGCAGACCAGGGTGCTCGCTCCAGCTCCCGCGTTCAATCCTCCCGGGGCTATGAGGTCTTAACTCCTGTCTGTGAGAATTCAAGCGACCAGGTTTATGCTGGCGTGGTGGGCCCCTGCTTGGCTGACCAGGGAGCGGATGTTCCTGCTCCCTCCCCTGCGTCTTTCGGCCAGCCCTGGCCTGGTTTCTTGGCCCCCGCCCTGGTCTCCGCACCGCCGGAGTACTCTCCTTACCATCCGGTTTTTCAACGTCCACTGTAGTTTTCGATAATCTGTTTTCAAATATGCTGTGTTTCTGGTGTCTGTTTGCTGTGCTGCATTGAAAAATGTCCCGGTTTAAGACCTATGTGTGGGAGGCAAAGAGATGTACGTCCTCTTACCATGCCGCCATCTTGGATCCTGAGAATTCTTCTAGATCTTTATAAAATTTCCCTGATCATTTATAATCACCTTATTAGATATAATCAAACAGAAACATTTTGGGGGGCTTCTTTATTGAGTCTCTCTAAACTTTCCACTTAATTTTTATATAAACAAAATATTTATTTTCTATTAAGATTTTATAAATTTGCAAATGTTTAATTAAATTGTGCAAATATAATAATGAATGACTGGCAAGCAAATATGGAACAAATCCTTGGACATGTGGACAACTGGTGGGGAAAATGCAATAGGCATATGAGAGACAACCTGCCAGCTGGAATACTGAATCTGCTTTTAGCCAATTCAATAGTGTTAGCTAACACTACAGTGGCAATGATGTTGCAATACATATGTGAATCAGATCAACACCTTGTACACCTTACACTTACACAATGTTATATGTCAATTATACCTCAATAAAGCTAGGTTTAAAAGAAGGACATAATGGATTATTTTGGAATGAGATAATATTTCTTTTGGAAGCATTACTATCTACTGTACTGAAGTAGTGGTTAAAGGAATATAATTTTGGTTCAGCAAACATGTAGTTGGCACTTCTAGTATAATTGGCTTTATTGCTAAATGCAGGGATACACAGAGGAATCGAAAGTGGTTTGGGTCTACATAAAACTCACAGTATAGAAAGGGAAGTAGTTACTTAAGTACCCAAGCTAAATGTGACATTAGAAGATCAGATATAGCCTGTTGCTTTGAGTTGCCCACACGTTAGTTCTTGTTGAAACAGGATGAACTAGCTAGATTATAGGCTGAGACAGTTGGTGACTCAGTGCCAGAGTGATGGTAACAGCTAGTGGGTGCTCCAGAAGGGAGAGATCTGGGACGCCTTCTGCAGAAGGTCTCGGGACACTGACCCTGAAGGGCATTCATTTATTCATTCATGGTTTTTTAAAATTATATTTTATTGATTATGCTATTACAGTTGTCCCATTTTGCTCCCTTCATTCCCCTCCACCCTGCACACCCCCTCCCACCCACATTCCCCCCTTTAGTTCATGCCCATGTGTCATAAGTTCTTTAGCTTCTACTTTTCCCACACTATTCTTGTCCTCCCCCGTCTTTTTTCTACCCACCGTCTGTGCTACTTGTTCTATGTACCTTGTCCCCCTCTCTCCTCTTCCCTCTCCCCTATTGCTAACCCTCCATGTGATCTCCATTTCTGTGTTTCTGCTCCTGTTGTAGTGGTTTGCTTAGTTGGCTTTTGTTTTAGGTCTGGTTGTTAATACCTGTGAGTTTGCTGTCTTTTTACTGTTCACATTTTTTATCTTCTTTTTCTTAGATAAGTCCCTTTAACATTTCATATAATAAGGGCTTGGTGATGATGAGCTCCTTTAACTTGACCTTATCTGAGAAGCACTTTATCTTCCCTTCCATTCTAAATGACAGCTTTGCTGGATAGAGCAATCTTGGATGTAGGTCTTTGATTTTCATGACTTGGAATACCTCTTTCCAGCCCCTTCTTGCCTGCAAAGTCTCTTTTGAGAAATCCGCTGACAGTCTGATGGGAACTCCTTTGTAGGTGACTGTGCCCTTATCCCTTGCTGCTTCTAGAATTCTCTCCTTCATTTTAATCTTGGGTAATGTAATTATAATGTGCCTTGGTGTGTTCCTCCTCGGGTCCAACTTCTTTGGGACTCTCTGAGCCCCCTGGACTTCCTGGAAGTCTATTTCCTTTGCCAGATTGGGGAAGTTCTCCTTTATTATTTGTTCTAATAAGTTTTCCACTGCTTGCTCTTCTTCTTCCCCTTCTGGTACCCCTATAATCCGGATGTTGGGACGTTTAAAGGTGTCCTGGAGGTTCCTAAGCTTCTCCTCATTTTTTTGAATTCTTGTTTCCTCCTTGTTTTTTGTTTGGTTGTTTCTTTCTTCCTTCTGGTCCACTCCATTGATTTGAATCCCAGTTTTCCTCCCATCTCTATTGGTTCCCTGTGCATTTTTCTTCACTTCACTTATTGAAGCCTTCATTTTTTCATCTCATTTGTGACCAAAATCAACCAACTGATTTTGGCTTTTCCAGGTAGGCATATTCTTTTGCTTCTGCCATTCCTCAGGCTGCACTTTGATGCAAGCCAATTTTCAGAATAATATAGAAGAAACTGTAAGCTCAAATAGGAAACTTTGACTCTATCATTTTATTTTTCTATTTTGTATCTTTCCTCTCTGCCCAGGCTCTGTTCTGATAAATTGGCTCTGGGGCTTTGATTTGTTCTCCAGTTTGAGCCATTTTCATTTCTGGGATTTTTGTTTTTTGTTTTTTTGGTCTAGTTGCAGCTGTTAGGTAGTGAGGGGTGGAGCCTTAGGTGTTCCCCAGGGTGGGACAGCCCAGTCGCTGGGTAGTGATGCTATATGTGGGGGCGGGGTTTGAGAGGAGACAATGGTGCTTGCTACACTCACTCTGGGATTCCCCTCCCTTCCACCGCTTCCCCTTTGCCTGGATTATCTGCACGTGAATGTGGGACCACCTGGTCAGCCAGCTGCCTTGTGAGGCCTCACTGGTTCTGCACAGTTGCCACCCCATGCCCGGGGTCTGCTAGTAGCTGCCTGTGCACCTGGGGGCTGCCAGCCACTGCTGCCTGTGTGCCCATCCGCACCTCCGCTTTTTCCTGCCGCGACTCCGCCCCTCTTACCGGTCTGGATGAATCGTTGTTGGACTTCCAAAGAGTTTGATTTTCTGAGTTCTGGTTGTTTTCTTGTTTCTAAATCTTTGTTGTCCTTAATTTTGGTTGTGATAGGAGGCACAGTGTGTCTGCCTACGCCTCCATCTTGGCCGGAAGTCCATTCATGATTTTTATGTATACTGTATACTACTTGTGCCAGACACTTTTCATTGGGGTTATGAGGGTGAATGAGACAAGTTTTTTTTTTTTTTTGTCTTCTGAGATCTGTTGGGAATGTGTGAATATGTGGGGGCAGACAGTAAATGCATGAACATGTAAGTGAGCAGACAAGTCTGCTGCTAAAACAGAAAACCAGGATAATGAGTGGGACTAGTGTTTGGGGAAGGCTGCTCTATGGAGATGAAATCTCAGCTGAATGGGGAAAGGGAGTTGCTCATGTAAAGATCTGGGGGAAAGTGTTCCAGGTAGAGGGGTCAGCTACTGCCAATGTCCCCCAACAGGACTAGTCTTAGCATGTTGAGGGAGGGCAGAAAAGTAGTGGTGACTTTAGGAGGTGGCTGATTTCCTTTTCTACAGGATTAATACAGAGAATTAGCAAATTTCTCCTGCTGTGTATAACTAGAAGGCAACCATGACCTTTTCCAAGTTCCTTTGGGAGCCTTGATTTCTGGGTAGTCACATTAATGGGTGAAGCTGAACTTACAACATTAGAATTCATTTTATCAGGCCTCTGAGGGGCTTCTCCAGGTAGGCATATGCTTTTGCTTCTGCCATTCCTCAGGCTGCACTTTGATGCAAGCCAATTTTCAGAATAATATAGAAGAAACTGTAAGCTCAAATAGGAAACTTTGACTCTATCATTTTATTTTTCCATTTTGTATCTTTCCTTTCTGCCCAGGCTCTGTTCTGACAAGCCAAGGCTTTTTGGCAAATCAGCTGAAAAGTACACTTAAAAGATGAATATGATTGTAGGGATGCAGTCTACTAGGATTACTCTATTAGAGAACTTGTTTAGACAAAACCTATTTTCTTACTCTTATAACTGACAAAACTGTAGGAAAATCACTCATGTTTGAAAGCAAAGTATAGTAAAGTGCTATATTGTACCATTGGCTTTATCAAAGGGAAAATAAACAAACAAACCATAAGCAACTAGGTATCGTTGAAAATGATGGGTTAGAAGTTTATTTAAAAAGGAGAAAATCCTAAAATCAGACTGATAGCTTGATTCCAAAGGTTAATGATAAATGTGAAATAAAAGCTTTGTAAAAAAATAATATGCCATGATTTTTGAATCTTGACTTTGTGTGATTAGGTCAATATATCAACAAACATAGTTTGGGAAAAAAATAGCACATTGATATCTCAAGGGTAGAAGTGAGACTAACCTACATTTTTAATTCACATGTTAATCTCTAATTGGAGGACTTGCTCTAGGTGTTAATGCTCTTGATGGTTAGAAACAAAACAAATAAATTAGTCATTAGAAGTTACCTTAGCAAATATGAAACCACTGACAGTGGATTGAGCTGATAACTTGGAAAGATTTAATAAAAACTATATTCAAGGTGACCATGTGTTCCAGGGTACCCTGGAAAGTCTCACTTCACACCTGTTGTCCCAACATAATTATAAACAGTAGTTTCCTTTCACTCTCAAAAGTGCTTTCCTAGCTAGACTAGATTCTGAAAGTAACATTTCTCCCCATGATGATCTATTTGTCTAGCAACTGTGCTTTTCACAAGTTCAATATCTGCTTTATCCACTCATTTGAATATTTCTAAAAGTGCAATATCAGATATTTTTTCAGTCACTAAATTATAAAAAAGAATAAAAAACAATTATAACCCTCAAATGCCTCAGTATATGAGTGAGCACCCAGAAAAACCTGGAATTATCTTCTGGATAATTGTAGGGACAGGCTACAATTGTAGCACAGGCTCCCTCTGCTAGGTGAGTGTTCTAAGAACCCATCTGTATCATGTACCATCTGGCATTGTTGTGAGAGGCTGCGTTCAGCTTCAGTGAATTTTTTTGAAGACTCTTTTTTAAATTATATTTTATTGATTATGCTATTATAGTTGTCCCATGTTTTTTCTCCACTTTATTCCCCTCTGCCCTGCACCACCACTCCCACCAGCATTTCCCCACTTTAGTTCATGTCCATGGGTCGCGCATATAAGTTCTTTGGCTTCTCCATTTCCTGTGCTATTCTTAACCTCCCCTTGTCTATTTTCTACCTACCATTTATGCTGCTTATTCTCTGTATCTTCCCCCCATCTTACTCATGCACTCATAACCATCCATGTGATCTCCATTTCTATGATTCTGTTCCTGTTCTAGGTGTTTGCTTAGTTTATTTTTGTTTTTGTGTTTTTTATGTTTAGTTGTTGATGGTTGTGAGTTTGTTGTCATTTTACTGTTCATAGTTTTGATCTTCTTTTTCTCACATAAGTCCTTTAACATTTCATATAATGAGGCCTTGGTGATGACCTCCTTTAACTTTACCATATCTAGAAAGCACATTATTTGCCCTTCTATTCTAATTTATAGCTTTGCTCGATAGAGTATCTTGGATGTAGGTCCTTGCCTTTCATGACTTTAAATACTTCTTCCCAGCCTCTTCTTGCCTGTAAGGTCTCTTTTGAGAAATCAGCTGATAGTCTTATGGGAACTCCTATGTAGTAGGTAAGTGTCTCCTTTTCTCTTGCTGCCTTTAAGATTCTCTCCTTATCTTTAATCTTGGGTAATGTAATTATGCTGTGCCTTGGTGTGTGCTTTCTTGGGTCAAACTTCTATGGAACTCTCTGGGCTTCCTGGATTTTTTGGAAGTCTATTTCCTTTTCCACATTGGGGAACTTCTTCTTCATTATGTTTTCAAATAAGATTTCAATTTCTTGGTCTTCTTCTTCTCCTTCTGGCACCCCTATGATTCAGATGTTGGAATGTTTAAAGTTGTCCTGGAGGTTCCTAAGCCTCTCCTCATATTTTTGAATTCTTGCTTCTTCATTCTGTTCTGGTTGAATGTTTATTTCTTCTTTCTGCTCCAAATTGTTGATTTGAGTCCTGGTTTCCTTCCCATCACTGTTGGTTCCCTGTACATTTTCCTTTCTTTCACTTTTCACAGCCTTCACTTTTTCCTTTATTTTGTGACCATACTCAACCATTTCTGTGAGCATCCTGATTACCAGTGGTTTGAACTGTGTATCTGATAGGTTGGCTATCTCTTCACTGCTTAGTTCTATTTTTGGATCTTTGATCTGTTGCATTTGGGCCATATTTCTTTGTTTTGGCACACCTGTTATCTCGTAAGGGGTGGAGCACTAGGTATTTACCAGGGTGGGGCAACCTTGGTGAATTGCTGCATTGTGGCACAGTATGTGGGGGAGGGTTCAAGAGGAAACAATGCTGCTTGCTCGGCTCTGGGCAGGCTTTCAGTCAATTCCCCTGCTACCCATAAGCAAACTGAGTGCCGATTCCTGGGTGGGTGAGTTTGTGTACATTCTATGGGTCTCTCCAATGAGGCTGGGGAGACTAGAAGTATTTCCTGCTAATGGAACTCCCACAAGTTTTTAACAACCAGAGATTCTGAAGCTTTCTTTTTCTTATGCTGGAACCCTGGGTTGTGCGGTCTGTCTTGCTTGCCAGTCGTTTCTCCCAGTCTATCTTCAGGCAAATGTGGGACTGCCTGGTCTGCCAGTGGCCATTTTGCTGCATGTCCTCTCCTTCCCGGCTGGCTGTCTCCTCTCCTCCTACCAACCTGGATGAATGTTTCTTCTTTAACTCCTTGGTTGTCGGACCTCCATGCAGTTCAATTTTCTGGCAGTTGCATTATTTTTTTTTAAAATTTGTTGTTGTCCTTCTTTTGGTTGTGAGAGGAGGCAAAGTGTGTCTACCTATGCCTCTATCTTCACTGGAAGTCCTGAAGACTCTTTCAATGGCACTTGCTCATTTCATGATGGATGATTTTGTGAGCACACCTGCCCACATCATGTGGAGTGTTCAGCAGTTTTTAACCCAAAACAGCATGATCTCCTCACCCCACACTCCCTATTCACCTGATATCACCCCCAAGTGATTTTTTTTTTGTTTCCCTGGATGAAAAAAGTCCTCAAAGGGAAATGTTTTGCTGATGTGGAAGAGGTGAAACAAAAAATGGCAGAAGCACTTAAAAGGCATCAAATTTGATGAGTCCAAAACCTGTTTCGAGCAGTGGAAAAAACATCTCAATAGGTGTATTGCATCCAAAGGAGAGTACTTTGAAGGTGACTGAAGTTTAAACATGTAAGAATAAATACACATTTTTAATAAATAAATTCCATTCTTTTGGGAGTCCCCCCTCATATATAAGGATCAGTGTAGTCTGGGCATAAATTGTCTTTTCTCAATTCAGTGCAATGAGAATTCACGAGAACACACCATGTGTTAAGCACTGACTGGGTTTGAAAGGAACGACAGGACTTCCGCCCAAGATGGAGGCATAGGTGGACACACTGTGTGCCTCCTTGCACAACCCAAATTAAGGGCAACAAAAATTTAGAAACAAAAATACAACCAGATCTCTCAGAAAATTGAACTGTAAGGAAGTCCAACAACCATTCATCCAAACCGGTAAGAGGGGCAGAGTTGGTGGCCAGCAGAGAGGGGTCTCGGCAGGAAAAAGTGGTGGTTGGTATCCTGGGTGTGCAGGTGGCAGCAGGCAGATCCAGTGAGATGCTCAGGGTGACTGCTGACCTGCACGTGGATAGACCACATGAGAACGGGGAGTGAGACAGACTGCGCAGCCCAGGGCCCCAGTGCCTGGAAATGATACCTAAACACACCGATTGGAAACACTTGTGGGGGTTGAGGTGTTGGGAGAGACTCTCATCCTCACAGGAGAGTTCATTGGAGAGACCTACCAGGTCCTAGAATGTACACAAGCCCACCCACCTGGGAACCAACACCAGAAGGGCCAGATTTGCTTGTGGGAAGTGGTGGAAGGGACTGAAATAGGAGAGAGAGTGGAGCAAGTGCCATTCTTCCCTCTTGGACCCCGCCCCCACATACAGTATCCGCAACCCAACGACTGGGTTGCCCCACCCTGGTGAACACCTAAGGCTCTGCCCCTCACTATGTAACAGGTGCGACCAGACACCCCTCCCCCCCAAAATGGCTGAAACGAAAGATCAAACAGATCTCAAACAGAGATCTTGCTCCAAAAAGTGGCTCAAACAGATCAAAGCCCCAGAGCCAATACATCCCAATACATCTAAGTGACCAAGAGATAGCCAACCTATCAGATGCATAGTTCAAAGCACTGATGATCAGGATGCTCACAGAATTGGTTGATTTTGCTCACAAATTAGATGAGCAAATGAAGGCTACACTAAATGAAATGAAGGAAAATGCACAGGGAACCAACAGTGATGGGAAGAAAACTGGGACTTAAATCAATGGCGTAGACCAGAAGGAAGAAAGAAACAAACAGGAAAGAAGGAAGAAACAAGAATTCAAAAAAAATGAGGAGAGGCTTAGGAACCTCCAGGACATCTTTAAACGTCCCAACATCTGAATTATAGGGGTACCGGAAGGGGAAGAGGAAGAGCAACAAGTGGAAAACTTATCCGAATAAATAATAAAGGAGAATTTCCCCAATCTGGCAAAGGGAATAGACTTCCAGGAAGTCCAAGAAGCTCAGAGAGTCCCAAAGAAGTTGGACCCAAGGAGGAACACACCAAGGCACATCATCATTACATTAGCCAAGATTCAAATGAAGGAGAGAATTCTAGAAGCAACAAGAGATAAGGGGACAGTCACCTACAAAGGAGTTCCCATCAGACTGTCAGCTGATTTTTCAAAAGAGACCTTCCATGCAAGAAGGGGCTGGAAAGAAGTATTCCAAGTTATGAAATGCAAGGGCCTACATCCAAGATTGCTCTATCCAGTGAAGCTTTGATTTAGAATGGAGGGGAAGATAAAGCACTTCTCAGATAAGATCAAGTTAAAGGAGTTCATCATCACCAAGCCCTTATTATATGAAGTGTTAAAGGGAAGTTATCTAAGAAAAAGAAGACAAAAATATGACAGTAAAAAGACAGCAAACTCACAGATATTAACAACCACACCTAAAACAAAAGCAAACTAAGCAAACAATAGAACAGGAGCAGAAACACAAATGGAGATCACATGGAGGGTTTGCAACAGGGGAGTGGGAGGAGGAGAGAGGGGGAAAGGGTACAGAGAACAAGTAGCATAGATGGTGGGTAGAAAATAGACAGGGGGAGGGTAAGAATAGTGTGGGAAATGTAGAAGCTAAAGAACTTATGACACATGGACATGAACTAAAGGGGGGGAATGTGGGTGGGAGGGGGTGTGCAGGATGGAGGGGAATGAAGGGGGGAAAATGGGACAACTGTAATAGCATAATCAATAAAATATATTTAAAAAAGAAAAAAAGGAACAACAGATGAGCAAGACAAGGTCTCTATCGCTGAGAAGGAGTCATGTTGGTGGATATGTTTGCTTCCACCTTTAATCTGATAAAAAGGCTCTAGTGGTTCAGTGGCTTCTCATTTTGTTGGAATACAATCTGAGCACCTAACCCTGGTCTCAAAGCCCTCCCTGATCTGGCCCCTGCTTGTGTCAGTGATCTTGTTTCATACTCCCCTTCCTCTGGTTCACTAAGTACCGGACACACTGGCCTTTTTTCTGTTCTTGCATATTTCAATCTTGTCACTGCCTCAGGGTCTTTGCATTTACCATTTCCGCTACGTATATATGTCTTCCCCCATCACCCTGTGGTTGTCTCTTTTACATTGCTTACGTATGGCTGAAATGTGACCTATTCTAAGACGTTTTCCCTGACTGCGTTATCTTCCACAGTGTGCCCCATTTTATCTTGGTTTATTTTCTTCACAGGTTTGGTCATGCTCTGAAAGTAATTTTAAAGTATGCGATGCTTTTTTGGGGCTACCTTCTCATGATAACAATGTAAGCAGACTCTTGTGTCTTGTGTGCCCCAGAATCCTTGTACCTAGAGCAGTGTCTGGTACATAGTAGGTGCTCATAAATAAGTTCTAGGGAACAAATAAGTAAACTTTACAACTCTTTTCTTGGGTTTATGCTAATTTCTCACAATTCAGCAAATATTCTTAAAAGCCTTTTTCTAGCTTTTCGCCTTTGCCTTTTCACATGATTTATTTTTACACTAATAGTCCTTGAGCCTCTTATTCTCAGTCTATTCTCTGGACAAAAGAGAATTTTATGTAGGCTGTACCAACACACACCAATGTTGACTTATGAAACTCACACAGGTATAGAACTGCCCTGGTTGTTGCCTCTGTGCCTCCCTGCTCTAATAAAGTACAAACTTGAGGAGAGGTTTAGTTATTTCTCTTGTCTCTTTTCATATCTGGGGAATGAATACCAATCCATTTCAGTCTGGAGGGACCAGTGAGAAATTCATCGTGTGAGCCCGGCAGTGGTGGGGCTGTGCTTCAGATTGGTTGATGATACTCCTAGTCCAATGTAAACAGGATATAAACTTTGAATATTTATTCCTGTAATGGTGACAGTTTATCTGTTTCCTTTGGAAGCAAGTTGGTTAATGCAGGTGAGATATGCCTTGTCTGTCCTCAGTTCAAACTCAGTTGGTCAGTGAGGGGATCACGCTTGCAATATCAGCTGCATTATGCTCATACTTCAACCAAGGACAATGGCCAGCCAGAACAACTTATTTGAACTATGCATAGGCTTTACTATTTATTCCTTTACATGGAATAACCTTATATTTCCTATGAAATCAACAATTCAATTCATCAATGAAATGCTGGGGAACTGATAAAAAAATGCAATGACTTAAGTGTGAGAAGCACAGGCTGTGTTTTGCATGACAGTGCTGTGCTTTCTCATATGTTCTCTCAGCAATGCTGTGAGATGGGGAAAGCAGGATCAATCTATTTCCGAGTGGAGCTTAAAGAGCTGAAGGCCACAGGGCCAAAAAATGCCAAAGCAAGAGCTCATCTCAGGTCTTCTGAGGTGAGTCCATTGTAGTCCATCCCATCACATCATCCTTTCTCCCTCTTTTCCATCTGTATTATATTTGACTTATGTATATCACTTTAGTTTAAGCTAATCATTTTTTGTGTGTGAATGAAACCAATATAGCGTATTTTACTTTGTGTCACATTTTATGCATAATTTATGTAGTCTACTGGCAGCCAGTCACATTTGAAATAAATGCAAGGAGTGCTAGTTGTGTCTTTAGAGTAGCAGACATCAACATGGGACTAATGTGCAAGAGATTTCATTAGGTAAAATGCCTATGAAGAATAAAGGAAGAAGGAGGAAGAGCAAGCAGGGAGAACAGGAATACGCAGGTCTGATGCCTGTGAAGGAGAGAGAGTGGGAAAGATTGGGTAGGAAGAGCCTCAGACCACAGCACAGTTCTGAGAAATATTTGGCCAGGTCAGTGAGGGGTCCCTTCATCTTTCACAGCAGGGGTTGCATATGATGGGCCATGGGACAAAAGTGATCTGCTGCCTGGTATTGTAAGTAAAATTTAATACAGTCACACCCATTAATTTACATATTGTCTATGGTTATTTTTGTGAAAAAATGGCAGAGGTGAGTAGTGGTAACAGTGAACACACAGCTGAAAAATTTTAAATATTTATTATTTGACTCTACAGAAAAACAATGACTGACCCTTCTTTTAGACTAATCCCAAGTTAGGCAGGAATGGCCTATTCTGGTCCCCCCATCATGTGCACTTGCTGGCTGAGAGTAGTCCTAGGAAAATGCGGTCTCACAGTGAATGCTACGGTGAGTACCCTCCGAGTGTGGTAACTGGAGATTTTTGATAAGCTATGTCCCTCATAACATGTTCTTTTAAAGGAAGATTTGTGTGGGGCACCTCCATGGCTGCCACACCAGGACATCTCAGGTAGCTATTGATGAAATAATTTGATTGGAAATAGGATCTCCAAAGCACTGTATTTGAAATGGAAATAAAGAGACTACATGGATGCAAATCCTAAAGTATCCACTATCTGGACTTTTTCCAAAAAAAGTTTACCATCCCTGGTCTAGATAAAAAGTATTGTTTGTCCCACAAGGGAAGTAGATTTTTTCTTATAAATGAACAAATTAAAAGTCTGTTTAATAAAGTAATTTCCTATAAGACTGTATACCAAGAATTAATTTCCTGGGATTTGACTTGATCAACTCTGTCTTAGTTGAGAAAGCCGAGTTGCTGAGCGAGGCACAGGGTGGTGCTGGAAAGAACACTGGGTGGACCTTGTCCAGCAGTGGCTACTTTACCTTTGTGACTTCAGTGCATCATATCACCTCTGGGCTTTAGCAATCCATTTGTAAAGAATAAGGTTTAGACTAGAGAACTGTCAATTCCTTCTACTTCTAGGTACAACAAGAGTGTAATAGAGAGAAGTACTAATTAAAGAAGTGGGCCTGAGCCAGTGGCTGGGCCTTTGGTGGACTAATTTGGGAAAGGTGATCCAGTGTGGATTGGAGGTATTCTCTACTCGGAGTGGGAGAACACGGTGGGAAGGAGAGATTTGGAATCTTCCAACAGCACAAATTATTCCCTTGTTGTTTCAGAATAAGGTTCTACCTCCATGATGATGGAGTCCATCAAGTGGGAATGTCCAACCGAGCAGACTAGGACAGCACTGCCTCACAGAGCCTGGCTGGTGGTGGCCGGAGGGCCCTTGCGCTGGGACTTAGGCGAGGGGCTTCTCTTCCTGCTTACAAGGTCTGCTCCAACCCTGTGGATGAGAAAGTGAGAGGAGCGTGTGCTTATTGCCTGCGCATGTGCTGTGCATGTGTGTGCGTAAAGCATGTGTGCATGTGTGTGAGTAGGGAGGAGTTAAACACCAAGGCAGCTCTGGAGAATACACTGTTTCTATATGAAACCCAGACCCTGAAAGTTTTGTGTTTGTGTGATAAGGATTTTACTTGTTTGAGCTTCTAATATAGCTCCATTGTAACAGCGTTAATATCACATCCTAGATGTTCCTTAGCAGGGCTAGGAGGGACTCCTCAGAAAGGAAAACAGTTCCTCCAGTGATATTACATGCAGGGTTGCTTAGACTTAGAACATGAAAATACAGGGTGCTTAGTTAACTTTGAATTCAGATAATGCTGCCTTATATGTATGTCCAGTGCAGTATTTGTATTTGATTTGGCAACCCTAACGGAATGAGACCTATTTCCTGGAAGAGTTAATGAATAGAGTAGATTTTGGTGCCGTGCAAAAGGGTTGGAAAGAATGGGTGGATCAGAAAAGAGGGGTAGCCTTGGTCATTCTAGTGTCTTTCTTTATTGTCTTTTCATTCTCCAGCAAAGTAAATGGTATATTTTAAAAGTGATAAAGTATGAAATAAAGCTTTAACTCTATCCTTAGAATAATTAGAGTTTATTTGAGGAACTTACTAGACTGTTAATTCCAACTGTAACTACGGAGCTGACCCAGAACCATATCAAACATTGTGACAATTTTTTTGAATCACAGTAATAGTGAGATGGAAAGCCATATTATGGTTAAGCTAAGAGTATGTTCAGTCATTTTATGGGAAAATAAAGTGTTCTGGAAATGTAAACATCTTTTTTTGGAGGACAATTTCTGAATGCCATTAAACTCACAAAATGTGAATTTTTTTATTTGATTCAAAGCAACAATGAGAAATGTCACCCCTAGACCCTTCTTCAGCCAGTAAATAGGAACAGATAATACTGTCACTTGGAGGAGCTTAGGATTCTGGAAGACTTTCCTTTACCTGTTAATGAAGGCCACAGTGAGAAAGTGAAAAAACTGTCCATCATGTGCAGAATAACATGATCAACTTTCTCTTTAAATAACTTTTTCTATTATTGTTCTTTGTAAGTTTGTGCTTGTGCCAGCATAATTTTGAAAAGCCTCAAAATATCTGCTGCTGTAATTATAGAATTCCTCCTGTAATAAAATAAAATTTGATTCACAATGGTAGTAGAGAGTTGCCAGACCTGAAGAATCATCATGAACACATTATCAAAAATAGACCAATTTTGCTGAGTTTCATCATTTAAGTGGCACAAAGATTGTAATTCAAAGTTAACTTTCACAAGGTTAGAGGCTTCTGGCAAAGTTCCTAAACACTATAAAAATTTTTGAGATCTTTCGCTCCTTTTCAACACTATGTTTCTCTTCTTTTTATCCAGTAACTGTTGTCCCAAGGCACTCTCTTCCATTTCCCATCCCTTGTCTCTTTATTGGCATGCAATTATCTTCCTAATTGACCCACGTTGTGCTTAGCATGAGGACTCTAATTTCTCATCACATGCTGCTTTAAAAAGTCATATTCAGAGCTCATCCTGTCCTCTTTTCAATTTAAAATCTGACTAGCTTTTTAGATAATGTTCAGGACATGTCTGTCTGTTTTACTGTGTGATTCTGCTCTCTTCCAGTCTCTGTCATGGGCTATGTTTGCTATCTGTTGCTTCATGACAACTGTTCCAAGCATGGAGTACAACAACCATTTTTTATTATGCTCACTGATTTTTAGGGGCAGAAATTCAGACAGGAAACAATTACCCTACATAACGAGAAGAATACTGCATGTAACATGCACCCATCTACAGTGGTTTGAACAAGCAAGGACTGACTTGTTTTAAAAATTAAAAAATAGTGGAGGTAGGTGGTCCTTAGCATTGATATGCAATTAATGAAATTCTTTTGGCCTTTTCTTTGTATTCTAGTTTCTTTTTCTATCTTTTTAAATTGAATTTATTGGGGGTGATACTGTTTAACAAAATTATGCAGGTTTCAGGTGCATAATTCTACAACATATCATGTGTACACTGTACTGTGTTGTGCACCCCCCAAGTCAAGTAACTTCCACCCACATTTGTCCCCCTATACCTTCCTCCCCCTCCCCCTCCCTCCTGGCAATATCCACACTGTTGTCTGTGTCCATGAGTGTTTTTCTTTTTTGTTCAACTCTTCCACTCTCCCTCCCAGCTCCCTCCCCCTACCCCCACCATCCGCAGCTGTCAGTCTGCTCTCTATCTATGATTCTGTCTTTATTTTGCTTGTTACTTCATTTTGTTCATTAGGTTCCACACATGAGTGGATCATGTAGTACTTGTCTTTCTCAGATTGGCTTATTTTCTGTTGGCCTTTTTAAAATATGCTTATTGTCTTATGACCACAAAGTGGCTTCTGCTGCTCCAGACATCATGTCTATACTCCAACAATCTATGTATTGCCATCTTCTTGGTTTATCTCAGGTTTACTTCCATAAAAACACTATAATTTAGTAATGAAAGTCATTGATGCTCTGCTTCCTGCTTTGCATGACCTGTCCCTCTGGCATTCCTAATGATGGCCATCCGGCTTTGCCACTCTCAGGGTAGAGAATTCCCCACTTTTAAAGAGGCCGCTAACAATTTTGGCCCACTCTCATTATTACATAATTCACTCTTATACTGAACCAAAATTTGCTTCTTTGTAACTTCCATACAGTGGTCTTAGATTTGTCCTCTAAGATAATCTAAACTAGTCTTATTTATTTTGTTCCTTTAAATATTTGAGGACAATTTTAAAATTTCTCCTTGGTCTTGTCTCCTGCCAACTAAACAGACTTGGTTCTTTCAGCTAACTTATTTTTCAAAAACATGATTTCTGGACCTATGATTGTGCTGGGCATTCTTTTACAGACCTAATACTGGCTTTCAGATTTGTCTCTCCCATGTTCCTGCTTCCTGAGGTCAAGGACTGTGCTTCTTGTTTACCACTGTATCACTGGGGCCTGGCGTGATTCAAGATAGAATCATAGGCATATTGCAGGCACTCAGTAAATACATATGGAATTAATAAGATTAGAAAGCATGATACCTGGAAATAATTTATAGTGGCTATTGATAGACATTTTCAGTATTCTTTCTTAAGCTTTCTTATATTTCCCAAATTGCTTACAATGGGAATATATTGCTTTTATATTCTGAAAAGAAAAACAACAATGCATCTTTACTTTTTAACATGTTGTGCAAGATTGGATATATTTTGAATATAATCGACTAATGCAGACCCTAGTGAAATTATTACTTTTTTGAACATTTGCTGTAATATTTTTGTTGTAGCCTAGTGTTGCAGTTACCTTTTTCAATATGACTTATTCAGAACATTTGTTTTGTGTCTCTATCGTGCAAAGCACCCTGACATGGCATTTGTAGCTTGCTCTGCCGCTCTCTTGAATTGAGCTCACAGGTGCTGTATCTCTAGGTACTTTCCACCAGAGAAGAGGAGGAGAGAGCAAGGAGAAGGCAGGCATCCTTGTCGGTCAAGTTATCCTCATCCTGTGTTTGACCTTTGAAGTAAAATTTTAAACTTATGTGCTGATTTTAAATTTCTGTGAAAATGAAACATAATAGTTTCTGTTTATCCCTTTAGCTTGAAACACCATTTTGGAATCCTTATTTCATAATTAAACATATTTACTACCTCTTAAAGTTTCATGATATTCTATATTTCAATATAGACCATTTTCATATATAATATTCCCTTTTATTATTTCTTCACCTACTTAACAGAATTGAAAATATGGTATATAAAATGTGAAAAGAAAATATTAAGTGACCTAAAGTATTTCTGCAAAGTGATGATGGGTTGAAAGTAACACTAATGATTCCAGCCTGTGCCTAAGCAAATATCACAGTAACAATTCCAGTCCTTACATGGCATGTCTGACAGCCATATTAAGAAGTAAAACATGAGGCGGGCGGGCTGGCGCGGTCCCCCGCCAGCTACTTTGGGGCAGGAGTTTCGGAAGGCGGCTGGATGGCCTCCCAGGCCTTCTGCCCTCAGCTCTCTCCGAGGTCTCCGAGGCCAGTGTCCTGCCTCTCCCTCCCTGTGCCCACGCCGGGTGCATAATAAGCGGGGAGGGTTCTGGCTCGAAGCGATTGGCGGCGTGTGGCCACCTCTTCCATGGGATCCCCTCGCCAGTCCTCCAGTGCAGAAGCTACGCTTGCCTGGAGGCAAGGGGACCTCACCACTGCCTGCCTTTTTCTGCTTCTCATACCTCCTGGGCCACACCCTCGGAGAGATTGGGGTAGTCCTGGAATGTGGGTCCTCGGAAATCTGGGAGTTCCAATACTGGCCAAGGCCAAAACCATGTCATAAAATGAGACGCCAGAATAATCTTCCTCACATACGATTTTCAACTGTCAACTAAGAACCTTTAGTGGTGGCTTTGCCGTGGGTGTCAAGTGTCAAGAATTACCTCAGACTCCTTTATTTACACCCTCACCTCAATATTTATCAGTCCTCTTGTCCTGTTTTTTCTCGAACAAACTTAAGTCTGTCATTTTCCCTCTTGATTAGATCCCAACCAAGTTTATTGTAGTTCCTTAACTATAAAAATCTCCTTTTTTTCTGAGAAGGGGAGATAAGAGTATAGGGAAAAGAAAGTTAGTATTTATCAGTCATTTACTATATGCCAGGCATGTCCTCTCATATAGTCTTCCTAATAATTCTGAGATCAGTTAATACTATTGGCATTTAAAGGATGAAAATGAAGCTCAGAGAACTTAAGTACTGTGTACAAGTTGTAGAGTCAGGATTCCTATCAGGTATGTCTGATACCCAAAGACTATGTTTTTGTACTAGGCCAGTGTTTCTAAACTGTTTTTTTTCCCATTAGCACCCACCAAGTTAATTAAATTAAAATTCTTTCTGATTAGAGAAGTTAAATATTAAGGAATAAGATTTTGCCAAGGAGGGTTGAGATTTGAAGGAACACTCACCAAGTAAATTAAATTTAAATTCTTCCTAATGAGAGAAATATTAATAAATAAGATTTGGTCAGGTAGGGTTGAGCTTTGAAAGCCATATGCCACTGTATTATCTAAGTTTTATTTGCACTCATTAAGAATCTCTTTTCAGATTTCTGGCCAAGATGGAGGCGTAGGTGGACACACTGTGCCTCTTTGCACAACCAAAATTAAGGACAACAAAGATTTAGAAACAAGAAAACACCCAGAACTGATAGAGAATTGAACTGTATGGAAGTCCAACAACCATTCATCCAGACCGCTAAGAGGGGCGGAGTCGCAGCAGGAAAATGTGGAGGTTGGCCAACCCAGGCATGCAGGCAGCAGCGGCTGGCAGATCCCAGGCCTTCAGGTGGTGGCTAGCGGACCCCGGGCACAGGGTGACAGTGGTGCAGACCTAGTGAAGCTCTGCAAGGTGGCTGGCTGACCAGGTGGTCCCAATTTCGCCCACAGATATTCCAGGCGAAGGGGAAGCAGTGGAAAGTACTGGAGTCCAAGAGAGAGTGAAGAAAGCACCATTGTTCCCTCTGGGACCCCGCCCCACATACAGCGTCACTACCCAGAGACTGGGCTGCCCCACCCTGGGGAACACCTAAGGCTCCACCCCTCACTACATAACAGCTGCAACCAGACCAAAAAAAAAAAAAACCCCAAAATGGCTCAAACCAGAGAACAAATCAAAGCCCAAGAGCCAATTCATCTAAGCAACCAAGAGATAGCCAACCTATCAGATGCACAGTTCAAAGCCCAGGTGATCAGAGTGCTCACAGAATTGGTTTGTTTTGCTCACAAATTAGATGAACAAGTGAAGGCTACAATAAGTGAAATGAAGGAAAATGCACAGGGAACCAATAGAGATGGGAGGAAAACTGGGACTCAAATCAATGGAGTGGACCAGGAGGAAGAAAGAAACAACCAAATGGAAAAGAAGGAAGAAACAAGAATTCAAAAAAATGAGGAGAGGCTTAGGAACCTCCAGGACATCTTTAAATGTCCCAGCATCCAAATTATAGGGCTACCAGAAGGGGAAGAGGAAGAGGAAGAGCAACAAATGGAAAACTTATTTGAACAAATAATAAAGAAGGACTTCCCCAATCTGGCAAGAGAAATAGACTTCCAGGAAGTCCAAGAAGCTCAGAGAGTCCAAAAGAAGTTGGACCCAAGGAGGAATACACCAAGGCACATCATCATTACATTAGCCAAAATTAAAATGAAGGAGAGAATTCTAGAAACAGCAAGGGATAAGGGGACAGTCACCTACAAAGGAGTTCCCCATCAGACTGTCAGCTGATTTCTCAAAAGAGAACTTACAGGCAAGAAGGAGCTGGAAAGAAGTATTCCAGGTCATGCAAGTCAAGGACCTACATCCAAGATTGCTCTATCCAGCAAAGCTTTCATTTAGAATGGAAGGGAAGATAAAGTGCTTCTCAAATAGGGTCAAGTTCAAGGAGTTCATCATCACCAGGCCCTTATTATATAAAATGTTAAAGGGACTTATCTAAGAAAAAGAAGATAAAAAATATGAACAATAAAATGACAGCAAACTCACAGATATTAACAACCATACCTAAAACAAAAACAAACTAAGCAAACAAGTAGAACAGGAGCAGAAACACAGAAATGGAGATCACATGGAGGGTTAGCAACAGGGGAGTGGGAGGAGGAGAGAGGGGGAAAGGTACAGAGAATAAGCAGCATAGATGGTGGGTAGAAAATAGACAGGGGGAGGGCAAGAATAGTGTGGGAAATGTAGAAGCTAAAGAACTTATGACACACGGACATGAACTAAAGGCGGGGAATGTGGGTGGGAGGGGATGTGCAGGGTGGAGGGGAATGAAGGGGAAAAATGGGACAACTGTAATAGCATAATCAATAAAATATATTAAAAAAAGAAGTAAAACATTATAGTTTGATTAGATCTGGCCTTCAGTCACAACACTCTCATTAAAAATTCTTGCTCATTAAGACTTTCACTTGCAGAAGATGAAGTAGGGGTAATTTCCCTCTTTTCCCTCTTAAGTACAATTAAGAATCCTGCACATTGCATATAAAACAAAGATAAGGCAGAAAGTTTGAGGAAAGAAGACAGACTGGCTAGGGACCTTGGGACCCAAAGAAGGACACAGTGGTGAGTGCCCTAGTTTTTGTTTTGACCCCATGTATCCATGACTTGGAGCTTGAGAAACTGGCAACCTGGAATTGCTAATGGTACAGATAAACAAAGGCCCTAACATCAGCCTGTACTCTCCAGCCAAAAGATCAGGAAAAGGGCAACCTAGCAAGACAGAAACCTTTTAGACAATAACTGTTCAACTTCAGCCAAACATCAACAGAAAAAACTGTGGCCCCATCTTCACCTGCAGAACCAAAGGCCAAGTGGAGAGCCTGACTCCATGAGATGTAACAAGGCACCAAACAGCTCTGCCAGGTAGTGTCGGAGAGGCTGATTAGGGAGTGGCGACTTCCACTTACCTGGAAGTACTGAGGTGACACTTGTTCTCCCCACTGGTGTGATGTCAGAGGAGGCCTGGTGGGCATCAGCAGTTTCACCACTATGCACTGGTAACAAGGCCACCTACCTCCTTCCCCATGGTGTCGTGGAGTCTCATGGAAAGCAGTAAGGAGTTACTCTTATTTCTTCCAGCCAAGGAGATATCAATGTAGCCTTGAAGGGAGCCAGACTCACATCTCTGACCAGCAGAAGCAAGAACTATATCCCCTCTTCATGGTCAGTGGATTTCTCTCCATGGTCAGTGGCAATCCTGGATTTCTCTCTTTACCTGGCAGTAACGAAGTGGCACATTTCATCTGCTTTCCTGGTGGAACAGTGCCAGGGAAACTCAGAAAAACAGAATGTATAACTAAGATCTAAAGTTTTGAGACATAATATGCAAAGATTTAAGTTTCAATCCAAAAGCACTCATTATACCAAGAACCTGGAAGGTCTCAAACTGAATGAAGAAAGAATCAATGCCAACACTTAGATGACAGAGATGATCTAATTATCTGACAAGGACTTAAAAGCAGCACCACAAAAATGCTTCAGCCAGCAATTATGAATACATTTGACACACACAAAAATAAAAAGTCTCAGAAAAGAAAAAGAAAGCCTCAGCAAGAAATAGAAAATATAAAGAAGAACCAAATGAAACTTTTAGAACTGAAAAGTACCACAACTGAAATAAAAAACTCAATGATGGGATCAAAGCCAAGATAAAGAAAACACAGGAAAGAATCAGGAAACTTTGAGATAGAATGATATAAGTAATTACTCAATCTGAACAATAGAAAAACAGAATTAAAAAACCAAATAATCTCAAAGACCCATGGAACTATAAGAAAATATCTAACATCATATCATCAAAGTCACAGAAAGAGAAAAGAAAGAGGGCAGGATGAAAAAGTACTCAAAGAAATGACTGAAAACTCAAATTTGACAAAAGACATACACCTATGTAGGTTCAATAAGCCACATAAACTCTAAACAGGATAAACCCTAAAAAAATTCATACCAAGAAAAATCACAGTCAAACTTCTGAACATGAAAGACAAAAATATATTGGAAACAATGAGAGAAATGACACCTTTTCTATAGAGGAAAAACAATTTGAATGGCAGATAATCTCTCATCAGAAACCATGGAAGTAAAAAAAGAATGTGGCATATTTGTCAGAGGCTGATAAAAAAAGAACTGTCAACCCAGAACTCTGTATCCAGTGAAAATATCTTTCAGGAACAAAGGGGAAAGAAACCTCCGAGAAGAAGCAGAACTAAGAGAATTTGTTGCCATCAGATCTCTCCTACTTCAAATATGAGCAAATAGATTTTTTCACTAAATTATGAAATTATTTTTTCATTAAATTATTTTAAACTTTATTTTTATTGATGAAAAATATAAAATTGTAAAATTACATGAAAATATTTTTTACCTTCACCTCATGGTTTTAAATTTTACATTTTTGTATATGTGTTATAATATACATTATATATTAATGTAGTTTATATAGAAATAATTTAATAATAAATATGTACAGGTGACATTCTCAAAATATCTAATGAGGAATTGTATAACAGCAATAGTTTGGAGTTGACAGTGCTAATTTACATTCTTTAGGCAGATTTAGAAAGCTATATATCTTGCAATTCTTTGTATTTGCTTGTGTCAGTTGTTATTTCTCCTCTTTCATCTCTGATTTTATTTATTTGGGTCTTTTCTTTTTTTCTTGATGATTCTGGTTAAAGGTTTGTCAATCCTGTTCATCTTTTCAAAGAACCAGCTCTTGGATTCACTGATCTTTTTTGTCATTTTTTAGACTGTATTTTGTTTATTTCTGCTCTGATCTTTATCATTTTCTTCCTTCTACTCACTTTGGGCTTTGTTTGTTGTTCTTGTTCAGGTTCCTTTAAGTGTAAAGTTAGATTGTTTATTTGAGCTTTTTCTTGGTTTTCATTTTTCTGTTTTTCTTTTTTCCTGAGGTAAGCCTGTAATGCTATGGATCACCCTAACAGGATTGCTTTCCCTGTGTCACACAGATTATGGATTGTCATGACCTCATTTTCATTTCTTTCAAGGTATCTTTTGATTTTTTTCTTAATCTCATTGTTTAATAACGTGCTATTTAGCTTTCATGTCTTTGTGTGTTTTTCAGTGTTCGGCTGATTTCTAGTTTCATAGCATTGTGGTTAGAGAATATTTAAATTTATTGAGACATGTTTTGTGTCCTAACATGTGGTCTATCCTAGAGAACATTCCGTGTACACTTGAAAAGTATGTGTATTCTGTTGCTTTGGGGTGAAATGCTCTGAAGATATCAATTAAATCCATTTGATCTAGTGTGTTGTTTAAGGCCACTGTCTCCTTGTTGATTTTCTGCCTGAAAGATCTATCCATTGAAGTCAATGGGGTGTTAAAATCCCCAGATATGATTGTACTTCTGTTGATTTCTCCTTTTATGTCCATCAAGATTTGCTTTACTTATTTAGGTGCTCCTATGTTGGGTACAGAACAGCTATATGCCAACAAACTGGACAATCTGGATGAAATGGATAAATTCCTAGTAACATAATTTTCCAAAACCAAATCAGGAAAAATCAGAATATGAATAGATAGATTACACTTAATGAACCTCCCAGTAATCAAAAAACTCACAGCAAACAAAAGCTCTGGACTGGTGGCTTCACAGGGGAATTTTACCAAATATTCTGAGAAGAACTAACACTTCTCCTTCTCAAACTATTTCATAAAATTCATGAGGAGGGAAGGCTCTCAAACTCATTTTATGAAGCTAGTATTATCTTAATTCCAAAACCAGATGGAGTCACTACAAAGAAAGAAGATTATAGGCTAATATTCCTGATGAACATAGATGCTAAAATACTCAACAAAATTTTATCTAAGTGAATACAGCAATATATCAAAAAGATCATACACCATGATCAAGTAGGAATTATTCCAGGAATGCAAGTTTGGGACAACATTTGCAAATGAATAAATGTGATTCACCACATAAACAAAATGAAGGATAAAAACCATATGATTATATCAATAGATGCAGAAAAAGCTTTTGATAAAACCCAGCTTAACCCATTTATGATAAAAAACTCTCAGTAAAGTGGGAATAAACATGTCTAATCATAATAAAGGCCATAACTCACTGGCAGCATTATACTCAATGGGCAAAAACTGCAAGTGATCTCCTTAAGGTTGGCAACAAGACAGGGATGTCCATTTTCAGCTCTCTTATTCAGCATGGTACTGGAAGTCCTAGCCATAGCAATCAGACAAGAAGAAGAAATACGAGGCCTCTAAATTGCAAAAGAGGAAGTAAAACTGTCTTTATTTTCAGAGGACATGATACTGTACATAGAGAACCTCAAAGATTCCACCAAGTAACGACTAGAATTGATAAAGGAATTCAGCAGAGTATATAAAATTAATATCCAGAAATTAGTTGCATTTTTATATGTCATAGTGAACTAACAGAAAGGGAAATTAAGAAAACAATCCCATTCACAATTGCTTCAGAAAGAATAAAATACATCGGAATAAATCTACCAAGGATGCAAAAGACCTGGACTCAGAAAATTATAAGACACTGAAGAAGATACAAATACATGGAAGTACATACCATGTTCATAGGTAGGAAAAATTAACATTATTAAAATGTCCATACTATCCAAAATAATCTATAGATTCAATGCAATTCCTATCCAGATTCTAATGACATATTTCACAGACTAGAACAAATAGTTCAAAAATTTATGTGGAACCACGAAAGGCCCCACATAACCACAGTGATCCTGAGAAAGAAAAACAAAGTTGGAGGAATCATGGTACCTAATATGAAATTATTATAAGTCCATAGTAACCAAAACAGCATGGTACTGGCATAAAAACAGACACATAGATCAATGGAACAGAATAGAGAGCCCAGAAATAATAAACTTACACCTTCATAGTCAATTAATATATGACAGAGGAAGCAAGCACATACAATTGGCTAAAGATAGTTTATTCAATAAATGGTGTTGGAAGAATTGGATAGATACATGTAGAAAAATGAAACTAGATCACCTTTTTACACCACACACAAGAATATATTCAAATGGATTAAAGACTTAAATATGAGACCCCAAACCATAAAAATCCTAGAAGAAAACAGGCAGCTAAGTCTCAGACATTGTTTGTGGCAATTTTTTATTGGATATATCTCCCCACACAAGGGAAACAAAAGAAAAAAATAAACAAACAGCACTACATCAAACTAAAAAGCTTTTGTAGAGCGAAGGAAATCATTAACAGATAAAAAGACAACACAGAGTGGGAAAACATATTCACCAATACATCTGATAAAGGGTTAATATCCAAAATTCATAAAGTACTTACAGAACTCAATACCAAAAAACAAAACCAAAACCCCCCCAAAACCAAATGACCCAATTAAAAAATGACCAAAGGAACTGAATAAACACTTCTCCAAAGAGGACGTACAGATGGCCAATAGGCACATGAAAAAGATGCTCAATGTCACTAATCATCAGAGGAATGCATATTAAAACCACAATGAGATACCATCTCACACCTGCCAGAATGGCCATCATCAACAAATCAACAAACAACAAGGATGTGCCCATGAGGATGTGGAGAAAGGGGAACCCTTTTGCATTTTTGGTGGGAATGCAAATTTGTGCAGCCACTGTGGAAAGCATTATAGAGATACCTAAAAAAAAAAAATGGATCTGCCTTTTGACCTAGCAATCCCACTTCTGGGAATACATTACAAGGAACCCAAAATACTAATTCAAAAGAACATAAGCACTCTTATGTTCATTGCAGTGTTATTTACAATCAGCAATTATAGAAGCAACCCAAATGTCCATCAACAGATGAATGAATAAAACAACTATAGGATATTTACACAGTGGAATTCTATTTGACAGTAAAAAAGAAGAAAATTTTACCCTTTGCAACAGTATGGATGGACCTGGAGAACATTATGTTAAGTGAAATAAACCAGGCAGAGAAAGCTAAATACCATATGATTTCACTCATATGGAATCTAATAAACAAACTGAACTAATATGCAAAACAGAGAGAGACTCATTGATGGAGAGCAGATGACAGCTAGTAGGAGGCAACAGGGGGTGGAGGGATCGAGCACAAAGGAGAAAGGACACATGGACATGGACAACAGTGTGGTGATCGCTGAGGGGAGAGGAGTATATGAAGATTAAATGGTAATGGAAAAATAACATAATAAGGATTAAATTTTTAAAAAAAGTTTGAAAAAAGAAAACTATACATCTAGCCTTTTTATTTGTCCACAAAGATAAAATGTACTACCTTTTGAAATATAGACACATGAAGGCCAGGGTTATTCCCAGTCTTCTGCTCTTGTAATTCTCTCCAAGAAAAGGAAATGAAATTATGTGGCCCAATTACTCCTTAGGGCATCCTGGCTTCCAGTGAATACAAACTACCCTGTTAGTAACCTATTCTAGAATTTGGCTCTTTTTAATTAAATGACATCTGCCTGCTTTTCCTGGCACGTCTGTCTTTTCACATATTATCTTAAAGATGGCCAGCATCAATTCTGCAGGAAGTGTGCAAACCCTTTTGCTACTTTCTCATCCTTCCTTTGGACCTAGAAATTTGACCTCATTCAAGGGAACTTATTGTCCTCCTAGTGTCTTCTTACTTCTTTAGTCAAATTTAGCTCATGTTTTTATCATATTTTACTAGGCTATTGCCAATAGTTTTCATACTGAACCACTTTTAATCCATTTTCTAGTCTTTAAAGTCCTTCACTGACTCCCTGTCATCTTTAGCATAAATTAAACCTCTTTAGCGTGGTATACTATTAATGACTGCCATCGGTTTCTGTTAACTGTGAGTCAGACCCTGTCCTAGAACTTCTTTCACATTAATAAATTATAGCAAGCTTATGAAGTAAGTTCTATTATTATCTCTAGTTTATGGATGAAGAAGAAGAGGCAAAGAGAGATTAAAATACTTGCCCAAAGTCACACTATTGGTAACGAATAAACTTGAAATAAAGCTCAGACAAAATTGAGATTGCATGTGTTCAGGGTGGTATGGCTATAGACAGAAAACCATGGAAGAGAGACAGCTATAAGATGGGGTAAGGGACATGGGGACTGCTCAAAAGAAGGTGAAGGGATTAGTCAAAGAACATATATAAAGGACCCATGGATGTAGCCAGCAGTGTGGGGATTCACTATGCAATTGAAGGGCAGGCTGGGAGGAGATGGGTGAAGGGGGGGCAAATTGGGACAACTGTAATAGCAAAAATAATAAAAAATAAATAAATTTAAAAGTGAAATCAATCTCAGAAGGGGAGCTCCAGGCAGTGGGCTGTTAACCACTATGCATATTGCCTCTAAAAGCCCTTTTTGATCTGATTTCTGTTTGTCTAATTTTCTGGCTCTAGGACTATATGCCAAAGCACACTTACTGAGTAATAAAGACAAAAAGTGTCAGAAATACATTAAGCTGGGTCCAGGAGAGTTTCTTGGGAAGGCAAAGGTAAGGGCAGAGGGAGTAGTGAGACATAAATCTGTAAAAATAGAGAATACAAAAGTGAAAAACCATTCCAATCACATATGAATATTGACCATCTGAAATGTAAAACAGATGCAACAATGATATGCATCCCAGCTGGCAAAGCCTTGGCAAAACTAAAACCTTAGATAGTGTCCTGATATTTTGGCGAATTGGTCATTTGGCAAGTTGATTTTTGGTGAATTGGTTTTCAGTGCCTAACTCTTACTAAATTAGTTTGTGAAGATAAAATTTTTGGTGAATTGGTCTGTTTCCTCTTTTCCAGCCTCATCTCTCCTGCCAGCTCCATCAGCTCTGAGACAGGGCTCGGTAGCAGTTGTGAAACTGTGTTGACTGTTTAATGCTAGTGTCAGCTGGTTGGTGCCCACCATACTATTTGTTAAATATTATGATCGTCACTCGTACTTATCAGTTCATTGAACCCTGGTCACGTGTTTCTGTGCTGAGAACATTTACCCGCTCACCTTGCCCACTTGGTGAAGCCCTTCTTCTGCCTTTCAAGACTCAGCTCAAGCTCCTGATTCAGGGTTGCTACAGCACCTTTTGTTTTTTATAATATTACTGGACACATTGCATTGTAATTCTTTATTATTTGGTTTTCCTCCTTAGACTGTGAGATCAAATGGAGCTCTGTTTCTTGGACATCTCTGCACTGTGTGCCTGTCATATAGTAGTCTGCAAGAGATGAATGAGTCCTGAACATCAAATAACCTTCTCAATCAATTTTCTATTCTTTGAAAATTGCATATGCTTCTTGATAAATGAAACCAAGTTCGGCATTTTCTCTAACATTTGTGAACACCATAACATCTTTCTACATCAAGGAACAGATTATGAACTTTTTTCTTTTTTATTGTACAATATTTAAAAAATGCTTCTCCATGTAAAAAAATAAGAAATACAACTTCACAAAGGCAAAGATAATTTTCCTAGAAAGTGTAGAGCTGTGCTCAATAAATTTTTATTGGATGCATTACAATGGCTAGTATTTACAGAAAGCCATATATGAAAAGTGCTTTACTTGAATTTTCTCATTGAATATTCTCAGCAACATAAGAGATACCTCTTCTTATTTTCTCTTTGGGATTCTACTGTTCAGTCCATTATATTGATGAGGAAACACCTTAGGAGGGTTGAGTAGGTTACCAGCATCAGATGGCCAATGAGTGGTAGAGCCAGGATTTGAATTCAGAATACTCAACACCAGGAGCTGACTTCTTACACTTTATCTTTCAGTACATGATGAGAATAAACTTTAAATCATTTTGGATTGTGGCCTTCTTGGTATCGTTTATGCACTGCATGTCCGCTTACTTAAGTCCCAACTTTTTTACTTTCAGAAATGAATTTTGTCAGTTCAAAAAATGACAAGAAGGCCAATGTGGCTACAGCTTTGGGAACAAAACAGAGACAAGATGGAGCTGGAGCTGGAGAGAAAAGCAGGGACCAGGGCACACAGGGCTGTGAAGAAGTTTGGATTTTATGCCAGTGAAATAATTCGTTGGAGGATTTTTATCTAATAGAATTTGAATTTAAATATTTTCTCTGCTTTTGTAAACAAGGCACTGTGGGGATGGGGTAAAGGCAAGGGAGGCCCAGGCAGTAGTTGGGGCAAGAGAAGAAGGAATTTAGACTGTGTCCACTGTGGCTATGATGAAAGTGGATGGACTGGGGATACATTTTAGTTGTAATGTCCTTAATAAATATTTATTGAGTTAAAGATTATATAGTAAGTATAAAACACTAACTACAGTTACTGGCATGTAGCAAATGCCCAGTAAATAAATGGTGCTTATTATCATAATTATCATTATCCCTCCACTTATGAGAGATGAAATTACAGTATTAACAGTCATGAATGATCAGCTTCCTACTGTGCATTTTCTCCTTTGTTTCTTTAGCCCTCACTACTTACTCTGCAGAAGCTAGTCCCCTAAAGTGACCTCCAAGCTGTTGATTTCAGTGTAATTTTCTTATTTTTCATTCCCTGATGTTTTTCTGAGGCTTCAACTTCCTGCCCCTTGAAATGCCTTGACACCTGGGATGACGTAGTCTCCTAATTCGTCTTGCACATCTCTTGGGGCTATTTCTGTGCAGCTCCTTTTCCCCTCCTGCCCTCTCAGCGTAGAGGTTACCCAAGAATCTCATCTCCAGTCTCATTCTCATATGCCAGGGTTAGAGGACCAGATCCTCATCTTTGACCCTATTTCAAGGTTAGTTCTTCATTTCCAATTGATACCTTTTTCTTCCAAAGTTATGACATAAAAATTAGAAGATGAGAGGGAACTTCATTTGTGTCCTTCAGTTTCCCACCATAGATTTATATATATATTTGAAAATCCAGGGAGGTACAGAAAACATAATTTATCAAGGATAAGATTCTTATAGAGAACTAAGTTTCTATTGAGGGAATCAGGAAGAGTTTTGAATTTGGCTTGAAATTTCTATTCCTAAAATTATTCTTGTGTGTGCTTTTTTTTTGGCTAGCCATATGATATTTATTTGTACATCTTGAATAATTTGTGTATCACTGACCAGAATGACAAAATATTTCCCTTTCAGCTCACATCTACATTTCTTAACTTAGCTCTCAATTCTAATTACCACACTCAATTTCTGTTTCTTGATGGGAAGAGGAACCCTACATAGAACTGAACAACAGATAACGCCATTAAATAGGGCTCACTGAGTTGGGCTAACTGAGAAGATTTAAGCATAAATTGAACTTTATTTCTTGAATTAGAAGTTTCATAAATTATTAAATATGCAAAAGTTTATCCACATATTTTGCAGGCTTTGAGGTGAGGGGTATACCCAACTGTCTTCCTTCCTTTTCTGTCTTAATTGTCCTCCACTCTCAGGAGCTCTCTGTGACTCAGAGAAAAGAAAAAGACATTTTCCTCTTGTCTGATTCTGGCACACATCTGTGTTCCAAACCGTGTTTTTCTTAATTTAAGTTGAGTTTGTGGAAAGGAGAAAGAGAAAGGCAGGTTGGGCAGGCTTCCTTGTGCTCCTGTATTCTACCTAGTACGGGCATCCTGCCTACCCGTGCTGTCCCAGAACCATGGGAGAAAAATTCCGCTGTGTTTAAAAAGTCAGAAGATTCTCAGAGTATTTTGAGAGACTCTTAGGAGATATAAAATACTGAGGTGTGCTGGAGAGAAGCAGGGACAAAGACAGAGATTTATAGAGTTTACTCCTTGGATATCTGCCATGGCACCTGCTGCAGGATCTAGGCTTTTGGCCTTAGTAGAAAGGGGGGTCAGGCAGTGTTTGGATTTCCCCCTCCATGAACAGGTTCCACAAAGTGGGGGCCTGAGGAGTGGCCCCCAAAGCACCTGGAACAGTGCATGACACATAATGGGCACTTAATAATGGTTGAATAAACACATAAACGGGAAGAAATGGCTCTTTGTACATTGATTTTCAGAAACATGCAGGTTGTCAGTGCTTACTGGTCTTAACTTGATTGGTGTTGCCATCATTAATCCAAAAATGATGGGGTTCAAAGGAATAAGTTGGCTCTTCTTCTTCTCATTTCACTGCCCTTTCTGATCAGATTTTCAGAATGCTCCACTGTGAAAATTCTTAGCTTCCGAAGTTCTCTATATTAGATTCTTCTATGAGAACAAGGAACTTTTTAATGTTGCTTCTTTCTTTTTATCCCCATTTCCTATTCCTATCCCCCTACCCATTCTTCAGTATGCAGCCATGTTCATATTTGCTGTGATCCTTTTGCTTCTATATTTTGTAAAATATGAGTTGTTATTTCATGGGCATTAATTTATAATTTATACTGTATTTGCTACAGATCTTCTCCCTGCTATTATAACTTTAACTTTTTTTTTCTCTGAGCTCTAAGATCTACTATGTAGCTGAGTGAACTCTCGACCTCTGGCTTTGAATTTAATCCATGGATGCAAAGTCCTCCAGGGGTTCCATCTATTGCACTTGATCTATTCGCGCCTCAGATTGCCTTTGATTTCTCACTGCAGAAATGGTGTTGTGGTAAATATCTTGGTACTTGTGTCTTTATGGATGTATAACTTTACACAGCATATATAATCAGAAGTGGATTAATAAAGCATATGTGCAAAATTGTATATTTAATAACTAACTACAGCCACTTCCTCTCCAGAATGGCTCCCCAGTCTGCGTTGCCAGCAGCAGTGATGAGCGCTCCTGCCTTCCGGTGTTCCTGCCAGCCTGGCATCGCCAGCTCTCTAGTTTTTGCTGGTCCATTGGGTACAAAGTTATATCCTATTATTGCTTTACGTTACATTTTTTAAACTAATGTGTTTGTATAATATTTCTCTTTATATGTTGACTTTTTATCTTTCATTTTCTATAAATTGACTGTTTTCTTCGCCTATTTTCTGTTGGGCTTCCTGTCTTTTCCTTGTTGTTACAAGAGTCTCTTGTAACAATATTGCAAACATTGCAAATATCTTTTCCAAATCTGTCATGTCATGTCTCTGTTAACTTTGTCCATGACATCTTTTGTTGAACAAAAATCTTTAATTTTTATAAGACCAAGTTCATTTTCTGGTCTTACATTTTATACCTCTGGGGCAAAGAGCTTTATTAAAGTAATACTTTTATGGCTGTAATAAAAGAGATAGAAAAATGATTTTTGATAGTTTTATGTCAAACAACAAACACCATTTCTGCAGAGTTGAACATGAACCTCTTCTAATGGCATTAGTCTTCCTCATTACTTGAGTAACTGAAGATTTCTATTTCTGGAGACCTGAGTGGAGAATGAAGTTTGCTTGCAGCATGCAAGCTAAAGAGCTTTTTTACCTAAGTGGAGAAGGCCTCTTGAAGAAAGAATCTATGCCCAGCAAGCTCTCACCATTTGGCTCAGGGTGGCCTGACCAAGCTTGGACATGCCCAGGGCTGACTATTTAAAATGCCATTTTGTCCACCATACAACCTGCATTGAGTGATTTCATTTTTCTAATCAATTCTTACTAAAAATAATGAGAGAAAGACTGTACTGTGGAACTTCCCACAGTGGTTTATACTTATTAGACCTTTATTGTCCTTTTTGACTGATTGTTATGGACTGAATGTTTGTGTCCAACCTCCTCCAATTTTGCATGTTGAAACCCTAACCCCTTACATGATGGTATCAGGACCCTGGGCCTTCAGGCAGTGGTTAGGTCGTGAAGGGTCCTCACAAATGAGATTAATGCCCCTTTAAAAGAGACTGCAGAGAGCTCCCTCTTCCTCTCTGCCATAGGAGGACACAACATGAAAGGAGCTGTCTGTAATCTAAAAGGGGGTCCTCAGCAGAATCTGACCGTGCTGACACCCTGATCTCAGATTTTCAGATCCCCAGTCTATGGTATTCTTTTCTAAGTCTCAACTGACTAGGATACCAATCTTTCAAGTTAGACAAAAAAATGAAGATTGGGGTGGACAAATTCAAATTTTATTCATAATTTCAATGAGGGGCATACTTAAGTGGTATAGTGGGTTGAGTCATGTACCCCCAGAACTCATTCATTCAGAACCTCAAAAAGTGATGACTTATTTGAAAATAGTACCTTAGCAGAGACAATTAGTTAAGGATCTTAGGATGAGATCATCCTGGATTTAAAGGTGGACCCTAAATCCAATGACTTGAGGAAAGGTGAGGATGTGGAGATATACACAGGGAAGAAGACCATGAAGGTGGAGGTAGAAACTGAAGTTATGCTGCTCACGTCACGGTGATGTGACGAGGAGCCACCGGAAGCTGGAAGAGCAAAGGAAGAATTCTTTCCTAGAGCTTTTATCATGGTCCGCCAAAGCCTTGACTTTGGACATCTGGTCTCCAAAGCTGTGAGAGAACAAATTCCTGTTGTTGTAAGCCACCAACTTTGGGTAATTTATGATAGCCCTAGAAAAGATACAGGTAAAGTGATGGCATGGTAATTTCTCAAGTTTCAGATGTCCGGTGGTTACTGGTACCCAGAGAACCAGAACCAGAGTAAGGAGGTTCTAAAAGTCTTTTGAGGACCCACCTGCTAAGAAATGTTTTTATTACAGTTATTGCTAATCAGAAAGTTGCCTGGTTTTGATGTAAGAAATCTGACATGCAAAGTCAGCCCAAGCAGGGGTTTTAACCCTCCACCTCATGTATCTGAGACTGGTCACAATTTAACTCAAGTGTCACCCCATATTCCAGCTTTCCATCAGGATGGGGATCCTCAATATCTTCTCTTCATAAATTCTTCTTTTTCCCTTCTTCTCAGAGTTATTTAAATGTCACTGGGGGTGGGGAGAGGAGGAGTCAGGGGTATAAACCTAATATGATCTTTGAGGAGAGTGTTTACCCAATGGAAGCCATTTTACTGAGCTGTTTACTGCACCATTTACTGAATTAATTTATACAGTCATTTACTGAGAAGTTATTATATGCCAGGCACTGTGAGAGATGCTGGAGAGGGCTGACTCTGGCTTGATATCCTCAGGTTTTCTGTCTGGGTCCATGTGATCCATGTGAATAATTGCCAAGCATTTCGAGGTTGCCTCTCCTCTGTGTGGGGTACCTCTTTGTGCAAAGTGATACCCTGGGCTTTGGTGATGGCCTATTACTACCTCTCTGTGACCCCAACAAACTATGTTCTTACTCTGATCTTTTGACTACTCTTTGTGGCATCCTCCATGTGTGGCTGATCTGTCCTCTTGACATACAGTTTTCTATCTCTCACTTCACAACCTTAGGTGCAGGAAACTCACAGAGATCTAAGAGTTGGCTGAATCTTACTGATTTCATATCCAGAGTGTAGGCTGGGCACAGTCCACTTTCTCTGGTATCCTTTCTATGGCACCTGGAATCTCTCACTCTTGGAACCTAACAAGAATGTCTCAGAATTCTAAACTCCATCATTTTATTGCATACTGTAGGGGTTTCTTCTTGGCTACCTCTCTCAAGGGTATGTCTAATTCTGGCAAGGATACAGACACTAGGGAAATATTGCTGTTACTGAGAGATGAGTGTGCCAAATAGTAGAAACTACATTAACTTAATCAGATGAAAAGAAGGAAAGAGGAAAAATTGAGGTACTTACTGGTCTAGGAGAGGAAATTCATGTAGTGGAGTAGTGAACGTGAAGAAAACAGTCCATTACTAGAAGGATCTTATCTGAGAAAGTCTGGGTGGCACTGGGTGGGGGCTTGGATACCTCAGGACCGGGCAAGCTCAAATCCAGGGGTGAAAAAGGGTAGTTCAGGCATGTAGTCTCACCTCCTTCAATGAGCCATTCAGAGTTATATTTCATTTGTGGAGAGTGGGACTTGGGTCCAGTGTTGGGCCCACCCAGTGTCAGGTGTGTAAAGAGGCAATGGGAGGAGGAATTGGTCCGTGTTCTGAAGGGCAGTAGGGATGATCGGGAAGACTCATCCTCAGGCCTCATGATGGCATCAGAGGCCCAGGGCTGACCTTTGCTCAACAATTGTATCTCTAGGAATCTGTAATTTCAGAGTCAATGGACTCTTGGTGCTACCTTTATTTCAGCTAAATGGAAAGCCCACTATTGATTGGGATCATCAAACTTCTCAGCTTGACATTTAAAGCCCTCCACAATTTGACCTTACCCTTTTTTCATGTTTAATTCTGAGTATATGCCTCCATATACCTATCTTCAGTTACAAACATCCACTTACCCTTTCCCAAATATGGGCTTAGTCAACTGACGCTAAGCCATTGCTCAAGTTGTTTCATTTACGTAGAATGCCTTCTTACTTCTGCCTGCTAAAGCTTTACACATTCTTTGTGTCTCAGCTTAAATCACCCCCCACTCAGACTCTCCTAGTGGGGTTTAATACTGCCCACCCATCTCAAACTTTCACGATACTCTGAATGTCTGTGATGTAAAGCATCCCATTTTGTTTTGTGCTAAAGTTATTTTATATGTTTCTGTTTTCCTATCCAGTTTGGAAGTCCCATTTGTTTTTTGTTAAATATTTATAACACTATTATGCTAGAATAGCTTTGCATATAGGGACACTCAATAAAGTTTGTTGAATTGAACTCTCTAAAGTTGAGATAAATCACAAGTGTGATTGTGTATTGAATATAGAAGGCTGAATGGGTTTTTAACATTTAAAATACTGCCTGGTTTTTATTAACACCTGACACACATTTCCCTTAAGACTTCAGGTTCTTTTCCTTGGCTCCAACCCACTTTCTCACCGCAGCCCTGGTGCTGTCTTTGGCGTTAGCCCTTCCTTTCATCTCTGGAGGGCCCAAGGCACACCCTTCATTGGATCCTGGTTGAGTTTGTGCTGGCAGCAGCCTGGCTCACTTCACCAGCCCAGAAGGTGCCCTGCCCTCTCTGCACAACTGCTCCTGGGACTCCTGTTTCCTCTTTCTCCTCTCTGTTAATGCTACTAGGCCTTTCTTTTTAAGATAATTTCTCCCTCTCTTCTCTTTTGGTCAATATACCTTAGAGCATAAGAGCCAAGGTTGTATAATGGTTAAATATGTGGATTTTGGAGTCCTAATATTTAGGGTTGACTTCTACCTCTCCCCTACTACGTATTATATTGAGATAGATGCTTAACACTGATGAAGTAACTTTACTGATGGTAAAACAGAGGTAGCAACATACTAACTGGTAGAGTTCTCCTGAGGATTAAATGAGATGGATAGCAAACACACCGGCCACATAGTCAAATGGCAGCTGTACTACCATTCTTATCTCTTGTTCTACATATTTTTTTGCTACTTTTTAAAAATATATTTTATTGATTATGCTATTACAGTTGTCCCATTTTCCCCTCTTCATTCCCCTCCACCCTGCATACTCCCTCCTACCCACATTCCCCACCTTTAGTTCATGTCCATGTGTCATAAGTTCTTTAGCTTCTACTTTCCCACACTATTCTTGCCCTCCCCCTGTCTATTTTCTACCCATCATCTATGCTACTTATTCTCTGTACCTTTTTCCCTTCTCTCCTCCTCCCACTCCCCTGTTGCTAACCCTCCATGTGATCTCCATTTCTGTGTTTCTGCTCCTGTTCTATTGTTTGCTTAGTTTGCTTTTGTTTTAGGTGTGGTTGTCAATACCTGTGAGTTTGCTGTCTTTTTACTGTTCATATTTTTTCTTCTTTTTCTTTGACAAGTCCCTTTAACATTTCATATAAAAGGGCTTGGTGATGATGAACTCCTTTAACTTGACCTTATCTGAGAAGCACCTTATCTTCCCTTCCACTCTAAATGACAGCTTTGCTGGATAGAGCAATCTTGGATGTAGGTCCTTGACTTGCATGACTTGTAATACCTCTTTCCAGCCCTTTCTTGCCTGTAAGGTCTCTTTTGAGAAATCAGCTGACAGTAACTCTTGGGAACTCTTTTGTAGGTGACTGTGCCCTTATCCCTAGCTGCTTCTGGAATTCTCTCCTTCATTTTCATCTTGGCTAATGGAATTATGATGTGCCTTGGTGTGTTCCTCCTTGGGTCCATCTTCTTTGGAACTCTCTGAGCTTCCTGGACTTCCTGGAAATCTATATCCTTTGCTGGATTGGGGAAGTTCTCCTTTATTATTTGTTCAAATAACTTTTCCACTTGTTGCTCTTCCCCTTTGCCTTTTGGTACCCCTATAATTTGGATGTTGGGATTTTAAAGATGTCCTGGAGGTTCCTAAGCCTCTCCCCATTTTTTTCTGAATTCTTGTTTCTTCCTTCTTTTCTGTTTGGTTGTTTCTTTCTTCCTTCTGGTCCACTCCATTGATTTGAGTCCCAGTTTTCCTCCCATCTCTATTGGTTCCCTGTGCGTTTTTCTTCATTTCACTTATTGTAGCCTTCATTTTTTCATCTAATTTGTGAGCAAAATCAACCAATTCTGTGAGCATCCTGATCACCAGGGCTTTGAATTGTGCAT
>PVKU01012184.1:0-37425 GCA_004027475.1 Anoura caudifer | reverse complement strand
CTCCTTGAACTTGACCTTATCTGAGAAGCACTTTATCTTCCCTTCCATTCTAAATGACAGCTTTGCTGGATAGAGCAATCTTGGATGTAGGTCCTTGACTTTCATGACTTGGAATACTTCTTTCCAGCCCCTTCTTGCCTGCAAGGTCTCTTTTGAGAAATCAGCTGACAGTCTGATGGGAACTCCTTTGTAGGTGACTCTGCCTTTATCCCATGCTGCTTCTAGAATTCTCTCCTTCATTTGAATCTTGGCTAATGTAATTATGATGTGCCTTGGTGTGTTCCTCCTTGGGTCCAACTTCTTTGGGACTCTCTGAGCTTCCTGGACTTCCTGGAAGTCTATTTCCTTTGCCAGATTGGAGAAGTTCTCCTTTATTATTTGTTCAAATAAGGTTTCTACTTGTTGCCTTTCCTGTTCCCCTTCTGGTACCCCTACAATTCAGATGTTGGGACGTTTAAAGATGTCCTGGAGGTTCCTAAGCCTCTCCTCATTTTTTTGAATTCTTGTTTCTTCCTTGTTTTCTGTTTGGTTGGTTGTTTCTTCCTTCTGGTCCACTCCATTGATCTGAGTCCCAATTTTCATCCCATCACTATTGGTTCCCTGTGTGTTTTTCTTCCTTTCACTTATGGTAGCCTCCATTTGTTCCTCTAATTTGCAACCAAAATCAACCAATTCTGTGAGCTTCCTAATCACCAGAGCTTTGAACTGTGCTTCTGATAGTTTAGCTACCAGTGCTGTGAGCTCTGCATTTGATAGGTTGACCACCTCCTGGTCACTCAGATGAATTAGCTCCGGGGCCCCAGTCTGTTCTCCCTTTTGAGCCATCCTTGGTTTTGTTTTTTTTTTTTTTTTTTTTTTTTTTTTTTTTTTGTTTTTGTCTGGTCACAGCTGTAACTTAGTGAGGGGCGGAGCCTTAGGTGTTCCCCAGGGTGGGGGCAGCCCAGTTGCTGGGTTATGATGCTGGGGGTGGGGGTGAGGTCTGAGAGGGAACAATGGCGCTTGTTCCACATGGATTCCAGTCCCTTCAGCCTCTTTCCCCTATCAAATTGGGCCCTTCTGGTGCTGATTTCCGTGTGGGTGTGCCTGGGGATGCTCCAGGACCCCATGGGTCTCCGCAACGAACTCTCCTGTGAGGCTGGGACTCCCTCCCGGCACCTCAGCCCCTACACGTGTTTTCAATGGGTGCTTTCAGGCTTCACTTCCTGGCGCTGGGGCCCTGCAATGCGCAGTCTGTCTTGCTGCCCGTTTTTGCCTGGTTTATCTGTGCAGGAATGTGTGTCTGCGGTCCACTGCCTTGTGTGCCCTGCTTGGCCTCCTTGCGTTCGGCAATGCCGCTGCCTGTGCGCCTGTAGTGACTGCGCGCCCAGGACCACCACTGGCTTATCCCACCGCAATCCAACTCCACTCACCGTGGACTCTGCCCTTCTTACCCTACTGGGTGAATCATTGTTCGACTCCTGCACAGTTCAATTTTTTTCTCTGTCCTGGTTGGGTTTTCTTTTCTTTTCTTTTTTTTTTTTTTGATTCTATATTTTTGTTGTCCTTAATCTTGGTTGTGAGAGGAGGCACAGCGTGTCCTGCTATGCCTCCATCTTGGCCAAAAGTCCCCTGCTTTTTGTAAAGCAGTCCTTTCATCTTTTAAAAATCTATGTCTTTCTTTGATAATCATGAACAATTTTATGCTCCTGTTTAATGTAATATAAATTTAAAAATTAAGTGTTCAGAATAAAAATAAATCAAAATAATTACGGAAAATTTTTTTAAACATCTCCTTTTTCTTGCTCAAGCCCGAGAGCCCATCATCTCCTCTGTTTATAACTTTTTATCTCTCAGAAAGTTCGTAAACTGAGATTTATAAGAATAATAACATTCACTTTGTTTATTGAAGATAGTATTGCCTAGTGTCTGAGAGCACTAACTCTTGGGTCAGACTGCCTGGGTTTATATCCCACCTTCTTTATTTGCTATGGCATGATCTGAGGCAAGTTACTTAAACTTTCTGTACCTCAGTTACCTAATTTGCAAAATGGGCATATAATTAATTATACTTTATACAGTTGTTGTGAAGATATACCCATAAAACATGTAAAACAATGTCTTAAGAAGACATAAGAAGACTTAAGACACATAAGAAGTATTCATGACAGCTATTAAGTAGTAATTTTCTTTTTCAAAATTCTGTTTTCGTTGTATTTAAAAGGTCAGAACAGGAGATATAATCAGATAAGACTGAAAAATTAACCACCATGGTTTTTTTTTATGAAATCAGGTGGTAAAGTCTACATCTCGGGACAACAAAGAACAAGATTCTTATTCTTCAATAGAAAATGAAAAGAAACCAGAAGTTCTGGCACCAGCTAGTTCTACACGTTTGAACAAACAAGTCCTTCCCCGTGATAGTCTTCCTGCAAATAATCAGCCATCTCGGCGAGGCCGCTGGGGGAGAAAGAACAAAAAAACCCAGGAACGTTTTGGTGATAAAGATTCTAAACTGCTCTTGGAAGACTCATCAGCTCCTCAGGAACAATATGGAGAATGTGAGGAAAAATCAGAAACCTCCCAAGAACAATACACTGAAAGTGAGGAACAGTTGGCAGCCTTTCAGGAGCAACCAAGCCAAGATGGAAAGCCAGACATTCCCAAAAGAAGACTCAGTGAGGGGGTCGACCTATGGCGAGGACAGTTAAAGAAAAGCCCAGAGGCTCTGAAGTGTAGGTTAGTAGAAGGCAATGACAGACTTCCTCGTCGCTACAGTGATGGTGACAGGGCTCTCCTTAGGGGCTTCAGCGAGAGCAGTGAGGAGGAAGAGGAGCCGGAAAGCCCTCGATCCAGCTCGCCACCAATTCTTACAAAGCCCACTCTGAAGCGAAAGGTAAGGCATTCCTTTGACATTTTTTTCCCTCCAACTGCAGCTTACCGTGTACAGTCGTCCTAGAGTTTTGAAAAAGTCAATATAGAAATTCTTAGTGTTAATTTTTTGAACTTGAAGCCTCAGTATATTGTTCCCAGTGAACTTCTGAAATGTGAGTATGATTTCTTTGGTTTATGGGAATTAGCTTAGAAGTCACAAGCATATTTAAGGTCTGACAGACTGTTTTTTGGCTTACTAGTTTGATATTTAAATCATGACTTCTAGGAATTTTAAAAATATTTAAAAAGCATTTATAGATTAGAAATGTTTCTGTTAGAAAAGAAGAGGCAAGTTTTACACAGTTTTGTGGGAAGCGGATGTCTGTAGGGGGTGCTCAGTGAAGCCATTCAGCTCACCTTGGGCGGCACTGTTTCCCGTATTCTCACCTTCCTTCTCTCTCTCCCCTTCAACTCCTCCAATAGTTTGACTTAACTTTGTTTTAAAAAATTTTCTAAGCTACTGGTATATATTTCATCCTCATGCAAAGTTTGAATGAGAAGCAATTTGTTAATAAATTCTGTGTGACGATGGTGGTGAACTGTGTTAAACTGTATACCAGAAATATCCCAGGCTGTGGAGTGAACTTTAAGCACAGTCACAGGCCAACCATGCTGAATTATGTCACCTCTCTGGATGGGCCACCCTGTAGTGGGATGACAGCTTTCATCCAAAGCAGTGAAAAATCATTTCTTTCCTTGGCAGATCCTTAAAAAAAAAGGTAGGGCTATTCTTTTTTTTTAAAAAGCTCTTAATTTTAGAACAGTTTTGGATTTATTTAGATTTAGAATTATTGCAAAGTAAGTACAGAGAGTTTCTGTATTCCTTATACCTAGTTTCCCCTATTATTAACTTCTTAGATTGATATGGTACATTTGTCACGTATAATGAACTAATTAATTATTAACTAGAGTACATACCATATTTTGCCATGTATAATGTATACTTTTTGTCCAGATTTTTGAGGGAAAAATAAGGATGTACATTACACATGGGTATAATGATTACGCACTGTGGGTATAATGGGTGTAATAATCCCGTATATAGTGCACAAAAACATGGGTGCACATTATACATGGCAAAATTTGGTACTTTATTCAGATTTCCTCAGTTCTCCCTAGTGTCCTTTTTCTGTTCCAGGATCCCATCCAGTGTACCACATTACGTTTATTGATAGTAGTTATGTCTCCTTAGGTCCTTCTTAGTTGTAGTAGTTTATCGGACTCCTTGTTTTTGATGACCTTGAAAGTTTGGGGAATGTTCCTCATGATACTAGAATGGGGTAATGTGTTTTTGAGAAGACCACAGAGGTAAAAGTGTCATTCTCATCACATCGTGCAAAGGGTGTCTACTATCGGTAGGTATATATGCCAAATGACTTTTCACAATCATTTGCCTCTATCACCTGGCTTGTGGTTGTGTTTGTCAGGTTTCTCCACTGTAAAGTTACTCCTTTGTTCCCTTGTGCATACTGTACTTTTTGGAAGAAAGTCACTGTCCGCAGCCTACACTTAAGATATGGGGAGTAATACTCTACTCCTTAAGAGCAGAATACCTGTATTTACTTAGAATTCTGTCTGGGATATTTATGCACTTTAATTTGTTTGTTTGTGTAAGTATTCTTCTTTATCTGTTTATTTATTTATGCTTTTATTTATATCAGTATGGACTCACAGAGAATATAACTTTATACTTTAGGTTATAATCCAATACTGCTACTTTATTTAATTTGTTACTCAAATTATTCTAGCTTTGGTCATTAGGAGCTCTTTCATTTTCACTCCTGTATCCCTTTAACATACATGCCCTCATCATTTCAGAGTTTTTTGTTTGTTTGTTTTGAGCACTTCCTTACTTTCTGGTACTACAAGATGTTTCACCTTTAACTTGAGTATTTTATGCCCCATTCCTAGAATCAGTGATTTTCCCAAAGAGTAGGGCCATGTTTAGCCTATTTTGAAAATTGTATTCTCAACTAGAAGAATTTGTACATTTGAAGTGGAGAAAAAGTGAACTCTTGACTAACTCTACTATTCATTATGTGACCATAAGAATATATCTTTGCCATCGTAGGCTTGTATTGCCTATTTATAAAAATAAAATTATGTTATTTGTGTAAAAAAGGAGTATATACAAAGTACTTTTGAAGTTCTTGAAGAAATTCACTTGATTGGGAGTCAGAGACTGTATTTTATAGCCATTTCTATACTGACCGAATGGATGACCTTCAGTCCTGTGATCTTTCTGGTCTCTATAGAATGAGGGAATTTGGCTTAGATCACTTCTAGTGCATCATCTTTGTTTTGTGCTATTGTGTTATTTAAGGTATTAGATCAACCTTGGTACAAAATCATGCCTAATGTGCCAAATTCCAATAACAGATTTATTTTACAATTTATATGCTTCACTAACATCAAGTAAATATATATCAGCTCCATATTTCTGCATTCAAATATAACTCTATGAATAGTTTATGAAAATAGCATGCCTCCTCACTGATAGTTCTGTTGACCTTCATAGTAGAGCTATGAAACAAAAAGAAAGTGTTTTATTCCTTTTTTCTTTTCTCTTGAGGAAAAGAGAAGTTAAGGGACTAGCCTGTGTGTCATTTTCAGTACTGAAATAGACAACTCCCTAGGGTGTTTAATTTAACTGAACTGTTAATAAGGTAATTATAACATTTGCTCTTTGGGCATGCCTGTCTATTCTTTTACAAAGTTGTATTCAGTTATCCAACATATATGTATCTAAGATACGTTATGTAGAGTATTTTTTTTAATCCTCACCTGAGGGGGTATGTTTATTGATGAAGGGGGGGCGGGAGAGAGAGAGAGAGAGAAAGAGAAAGAAACAGACTTCTATCAGTTGCCTCCTGTACATGCCCTGACTGGGGATCAAACCTACAATTAAGTATGTGCCCTGACCAGGGATCGAACCTGGAACCTTTTGGTGCATGGGATAACGTTCCAACTGAGTCACCAGGCCAGGGCTATATAGTATCTTACTATAGTATTTTGAAATAATATTCAAAGTATCTTTTACTAAACAGCATCCTCATTTTATATATGATAATTCTATTAGGTTTAAAAACTATTAATCATGTTATTAATAGCAATGGTAGTGTTTACTACTATTAATAAAACTTTTTCTCTTTTAAATAGAAACCAATTCTTCACCGTAGAAGGAGAGTCCGAAAGCGCAAACATCACAATAGCAGTGTGGTCACAGAAACTATTTCTGAGACCACAGAAGTCTTAGATGAACCTTTTGAAGACTCTGACTCTGAGAGGCCAATGCCAAGATTAGAACCCACATTTGAAATTGATGAAGAAGAGGAGGAAGAGGATGACAATGAACTCTTCTCTAGAGGATACTTCCATCGGTTATCCTCACAGGATGTTCTCAGGTGTCGATCCTCTTCTAAGAGGAAGTCTAAAGATGAAGATGATGATGACGATGAAGAGTCGGATGATGCTGATGGTATGTTTTACAGAACTTTTGCTTATTGTAGTTTTATTGTCTTTAAAGATACAGCAGTGGCAGCTGTAAACCCTTCAATAAAAAGGCTGAAAAATGCACACAACCTTCTAAGCAACTAACGGATGACTTGGTAATATCTAAAAACTTGTATCAAGTGTATTCACCCACATTTAGCCCTCTCTCCTTTTAAAGTGATTTTTTCTAGTTTCCCTTTCAACTCAGGATCTATTTTTGTTTCTGCAGAAAATATCTTGTTGTTAGGAAATTGTTCTTTGTTTGCCTAATCCTTCTTTGTTCATTATCTGAAGCTTTAGTTAGTAGGTAGATTAGACAGCGTCAGGAAGATATTTAGGTAATAACTCTTTACTAGCATGTGTGCTCTGTAGATTTAATCTATGTTGCTATTGTCATATGCTGAGTGCTTAACATAGGTACTCAATAAAAATTGTTAAGTGAATAAATGGTAAGAAGGTTCTTAAATAAAATCAGATTCATGTAAATTGGATGTGGTTGAGATCTGTCCAGGAATCCTTCCTGAACCATGTCTCTACATGTCTTACTCATTTAGTAGTAAATTTCTGATAAAAATAGTAACAGTGCCTCAAAATAGGTTAAATTTAATGGCATAGCTAAACAGTCAATGATTCACTTTTAAAGTACCCTTATTAAGTCCTTTCCTCTTTAGAAATAAAGAAACTGGGTCTCACATGTGAGTTGGGTCACACACTAGTCATTTGCATCCTAGCCTGAAGATTTTGCCAGTGTATCATGCTGCCTGTTCTGCAGTGTTTGCCTTGCATGGGGTCAAACTGAACTTTTTATTTTGCTGGGTGAATTTTAACAAATCTATAATAGTTGTACATATAAATGTATAGCTATTATATATTAACTAGCCAAGTTTTTTATTTTTTAAAAAATTAACTAACTCAGTTTCAAATCTAGTGGATAACTTTCATTTTCTCCATTCTTATATTTGTATAATACTTTTAATAAAGTGGTCATAGCTGGTGTGGCTCAGTGGGTTGAACATCAGCCTACAAACCAAAAGGTCCCCCAGTTCAGTTCCTAGTCAGGGCACATGTCTGGGATGTGGGCCAGGTCCCTGGTTGAGAGCATGTCGGAGATAGCTGATGGATGTTTTCTCCCTCTCATTCTCTTTCCCTTCCCCTCTCACTAAAAAATAAATTCTTAAAAAAATAAAACTAAAATGATAAGATAACTGAAGTCTTTCCTTTATTGGGAATGATTTTTCAGAGTTTTATTATATTTTGAGATACATAATAAGTAGAAAACTAAAAATTTACTTTTTCAATTTGGCATATTAGTAAAATTCTAACTTGTATCATAATAAACTAAAATAATATCCTCTCGCTTTATGTTGAGTTTGACACATTTTCTGTTTATTTTCAAGTTATTATTACCAAATATACCTTTTTAGCTCTCCCCCCAAAATCCTATTCTTGCCTTTGTTTTCTTCCCTTTAAAAATTAATGGGAAGGGGTCCAAGATGGCAGAGGGTTAAGTGGAATCTACACTAACCTCCTCCCAAGAGCAATCTGGAATTACAACTAAGTTGCAGAGAAATCATTCTGAATAACCAACTGAACACTAGCTGGAGAGAAGCCTTATAACCAAGGATAGACAGAAGAAACCACTTCACCACAACAAGGCTGGTAGAGAATGCAGAAGAAGCGCAAGAGTCCTGGCTGGGCTCCCAAGGGCAGCAGATGAAGTTCTGGAGGGATATTTCAGTGGCTGGCGAGTTCCCCCTGAGAAGTATGGGATCTAAACCCCAAGTTGGTTTCCCCAGCCTATAGCACCAAAGCCAGAAAGGAGCACAGATAATACCCATCTGTGAAAAGCATCAGGGTTTCCAGCTGCCAGGGAGAGATGGCTGCAGACTCAGAGAGCCTCTTAAAGGGCTAATGCACAAAATTTCGTTTGCAGCCACTTACCTTGGCTTCCAGCAGAGAGAGAGCAGAGACGACTAGATATGCATGAGGAGAATCTGGGGTTGGTGGCTCTGGGGAGAGAACTGAAGGAACAGCTGCCAGGATCCCTGTGCTGAGTCATTCTCCAAACTGCAGAAGACATCTTTCTCAAGTAGAACACTCCTCTTCAGTTGATATCACCCTGAGGGGAAGCAATAGCCCCACCCACAGGAATTACTCTGCCCCACACTGTGGAGGTTAAGCCTGGCTGCTGATTACAGCTTGAGGCTGTTTCAGTGATTAGTTTAATGACTAAGGCAGTTCTCAGGAGCATAGTGAGATTTCAGCTAACCTTCCCCAGGGCCTGGTGCTAATAAAAGCGGCCTTGGTGCACAGTCTGTTTCTTTCTGCACACAAACAGGCCCAGCAGAGGGAGCCACATACTGTGGATTGCTGACAGCTCCAAACAGGTTGACAAGGACCACTCACAAGCAGCATCTAACAAAGGCCACCAGAGTCTTTGCAGAGCTACCTAATCCATAGAAACAAATATAAAGAAGCAGGCAAAATGGGAAAACAAAGAGACAGATCCCAGATGAAAGAACAAGAGACTTCTACAGAAGAAGAGCTAGATGAAATGGAAGCAAGCAATTTATCAGATAGGGAGTTTAGAAAGATGATTATAAGGATACTCAGCAGCATGAAAAAAAAAAAAAAAACCCAGAAACCATAAAAAAGGACTAGTTAGAAAAACAAAATACAACGTCTGAAATAAAACACTGGAAGGAATAAACAATAGCTTAGATGAAACAGAGGAGCAAATCAGTGATTTGGAAAATAAGGTAGAAAAACACCCAGGCAGAGCAGCAAAAAAAAAAAAAAAGAGAGAGAGAGAGAGAGAGAGCAAGCTTAAGAAACATTTTGGACAGCACGAAGCATAACAAGATCTGCATCATGAGAATACCAGAAGGAGAAGAGAGTGAGCAAGGGATCGAGAGCCTGTTTGAAGAAATAATGACTGAAAACTCCCCTAATCTGGTGAAGGAAAAGTACACACAAGTCCAGGAAGCTCAGAGAGTCTCAACTAGTTGGACCAAAAGAGGTCTACACCAAGATACATCATAATTAAAATGGCAAGGCTTAAAGACAAGGAGAGAATCCTTAAAGTCACAAGAGAAAAGCAGGTAGTTACATACAAGGGAGCACCAATTAAACTGCCATCTGATTTCTTAACAGAAACATTTCAGGCCAGGAGGGAGTGAGGTGATAGATTCGAAGTGATGAAAAGTAAAGATCTACAATCAAGACTACTTTACCCAGCAAGGCTATCATTTAAAATTAAAGGAGAAATAAGGAGTTTCTCAGACAAGAAAAAACTAAAGGAGTTTGTTAACACCAACCAGTACTGCAACAGATGTTAAAGGGCTTGCTTTAAGAAGAAGAAAAAGAAGGAAAAAAAGCACAAAATAGTCTGACGATAAAATGCTTCTAAATACGCATCTGTCTATCATCACCTTAAATGTAAATAGCTTAAATGCTCCAGTCAAAAGACATAGGGTAACTGAATGGATAAGAAAACAAGATCCATCTATATGCTGCCTCCAACAGAGCCATGTCAGATCAGAAGACACATGCAAACTAAAAATATAAAGGGATGGAAAAAATATTTCATGCACATGGAAAAGTAAAAAAAGCTGGGGTAGCAGTACTTATATCCAACAAAATAGACTTTAAAACCAAGGCTATACTAAGGGACAAAGAAGGCCACTACATAATGATAAAAAGGGAACAATTCAAGAAGAGGATATAAATCTAGTAAACATTTACACACCCATCGTAGGGCACCTAAATATGTGAGGCAAATCTTGATGGGCATAAAGGGAGAGTAACAGAAATACAGTCAAGGTTGGAGATTTTAACACCCCATTGACTTCAATGGATAGATCTTCCAGACAGAAAATCAACAAGCAGGCAGCAGCCTTAAACACACACACACAAAACATACACACACATACGATCAAGTGGATTTAATTGATATCTTCAAAGCATTTCACCCTGAAGTAGCAGAATATACATACTTTTCAAGTGCATGTGGAACATTTTCTAGGGTAAACCACATGTAAGGACACAAAATAAGTCTCAGTAAATTTAAGAAGATTGAAATTATATCCAGCATCTTCTCTGACTACAACGCAGTGAAACAAAATCAGTCACAAGAAGAACACTGAAAAATGTACAAAGACATGGAAGTTAAATAACATTGTTAAACAATAAATGTTTCAACAATGAGATCAAGGAAGAAATCAAAAGATACTTTGAAACAGGTAAATGAGGACATAACCATCCAAAATCCGTGGGACACAGGGAAATCAATCCTAAGAGGAAATAAATAATATTATAGGCCTATCTCAACAACAACAAAAAAAAAAAGAAGAAGAAAAGAAAAAGCTCAAATAAACAATCTAAATTTACACTTAAAGGAACTTGCAAAGGAACAAGCAGCAAAGCCCAAAGTGAGAAAGAAGGAAATAATAAAGAGCAGAAATAAACAAAATAAAGTCTAAAAAATACCAAAAAAGTCAATGAATCCAAGAGCATGTTCTTTGAAAAGACAAACAAGATTGACAAACCTTTAACCAGACTCATCAAGAAAAAAAAAGAGAGGACTCAAATAAATAAAAGCAGAAATGAAAGAGGAGAAATAACAACTGACACCAAAGAAATACGAAGAGTTATAAGAAAATATTATGAACAACTCTGTGCCAACAAACTGGACAACCTGGATGAAATGGATAAATTCCTAGAAACATACAATCTTCCAAAACTAAGTCAAGAATCAGAAAATCTGAACAAACAAATTACATCTAGTGAAATTGAAGCAGTAATTTAAAAAGAAAGAAAGAAAACAACTCAACAAACAAAAGCCCTGGACCGGATGGCTTGCACAAGTGAATTTTACCAAACATTCCAGGAAGAACTAACACCTCTCCTTCTCAAACTATTTGATAAAACTCAAGAGGAGGGAAGGTTCCCAAACTCATTTTACGAGGCCAGCATTATCCTAATTCCAAAACCAGATAAAGACACTACAAAGAAAGAAAATTACAGGCCAATATCCCTGTTGAACACAGACATTAAAATCCTCAACAAAATATTAGCAAACTGAATACAGCAATACATCAAAAAGAACATACATCATGATCAAGTGAGACTTATTCCAGGAATGCAAAGTTGGTACAGCATTTGTGAATCAATAAATATGATTCACCACATAAACAATATGAAGTAGAAAAACCACATGATCATATCAATAGATGCAGAAGAAAGCATCTGATAAAATCCAGCACCCATTTACGATTAAAAACTCTCAGCAAAGTGGGATAAGAGGGAACATACCTAAATGTAATAAAGGCCATATATGACAGTCCTACTACCAGCGTCATACTCAATAGGCAAAAACTACAAGTGTTTCCCTTAAGATCGGGAACAACACAGGGGTGTCTGATTTCACCTCTTTTATTTAACATAGTACTCTAACTCCTAGCCACAGCAATCAGACAATAATATATAAAAGGTATCGAAATTGGAAAGGAAGTAGTGAAACTGTCTTTATTTGCAGATGACATCATACTACTCATAGAGAACCCCAAAGATGCCACCAAGAAGCTACTAGGACTGATAAATGAATTTAGCGAAGTAGTGGGATTCAAAATTAATATCCAGAAATCAGTTGCATATTTATATGCCAATAACAAACTAACAGGGATATTAAGAAAATAATGCCATTTACAATTGCTTCAAAAAGAATAAAATACCTATGAATAAACCTAACCAAGGTTATAAAAATCCTGTACTCTAAAATTATAAGACATTGAAGAAAGCAATCGAAGAGCACATACAGTGTTCATGGGTAGGAAGAATTAACACTATTAAAATGTCCATACTACACAAAGCAATCTATAGATTCAACACAATTCCTATCAAGGTTTCAGTGATGTATTTCATAGTACTAAAACAAATACTTCAAAAATTTGTGTGAAGCTGTAAAAGGCTCTGCATAGCAACAGCGATCCTAAGAAAGAAGACCCGAAGTTGGAGGAATCATGCTACCTAATATCAATATACTATATATAATATATACTATATGGCCCTATATACTATAAGACCATAGTGATCAGAACAGCCTGATACAGGCATAAGAACAGACACGCAGATCAATAGAACAGAATAGAGAACCCAGAAATATGCCCATACCTTTTTGGTCAGTTAATATTCGACAGAGGAAGCAACCACATACAATGGGCTAAAGATAGTTTACTCAGTAAATGATTTAGGTAAAATTGGACAGATATATGCAGAAAAGTAAAACTATACCATTTTGTTACACCACACACAAGAATAAATTCAAACTGGATCAAAGATTTAAATGTTAGATCCACAACTGTAAAAATTGTAGAAGAAAGCATAGGTAGCAAAATCTCGGACATTGCTCATAGCAGTGTTTTATTGGATATATCTCTGCAGTCAAAGGAAAGAAGAAAAAATACATGAGACTATATCAAACTAAAAAGTTTTTGCACAGTAAAGGAAATCATCAACAAAATAAAAAGACAACCCACATAATGGGACAACATAGTTGCCAGTACATCCGATAAGGGATTAATATTCAAAATGTATAAAATTCAACACCAAAAAACCAAACAACCCAATTTAAAAATAGGCAAAGAACCTGAATAGGCACTTCTCCAAAGAGGACATACAGATAGCCAATGGATATATGGAAAGATGCTCAGTGTCACCAGTCATCACTGCACATTAAAGAAATGCTCATTAAAACCACAGTGAGATATCATCTCACACCTGTCAGAATGTCTATCATCAATAGATTAACAAACAAGTGCTGACAAGGATGTGGAGAAAGGGGAACCCTTATGCACTGTTGGTGGGAATGCAGATTGGTGCAGTCACTGTGGAAAGCAATATAGAGATACCTCAAAATATTAAAAGTGGATCTGCCCTTTTACCCAGTGATCCCACTTCTGGGAATATATCCAAAGGAACCCACAACACTAATTCTAAAGTGATGTGGACACCATCTAGCAGTATCCGCATCATTATGGATGAAATAAAACATACACACAGACTACCGAGTCCAGTGGAGGATAAAGGACAGCAGCGTGGCTTTTCTCTCAAGGGGAGCAAAAGCCACTGCCTCCACCGTGACAGGCCTTTATTTCTCATCCCATTACAAGATGGTCCCCACTCACTATCCCAAGTCACAACAAAGGAGCCAATGCCCCTCATCACATCACAGAAAAAGGATATTAGCAAATGAAAAGGCAAAAGTGGTTGAACCAGTTACACTGGTCCCTGCAAGGTTTAGCACTTGCAGAGTGAAGGAGTTTTAGCAAAAAGCAAGACTCAGAGTGGCTTAGGTATATTACAAATCTGATTACCCACTAGAGAACCTGTGCATCTCTGAGTGGGAGCTGGGCCCACGCCACACAGAAGGGTTTGCCACACTAAAGAACACAAGCACCCCTATGTTCACTGCAGCATTATTTACAATCACCAAGATGTGGAAGCAGCCCAAGTGTCCATCAGTAGATGAGTGGATAAAACAACTATGGAACATTTACACAGTGTGATACCACTTGGCCATAAAAAAGAAGAAAATTTTACCCTTTTTGACTGGATGGATGGACCTGGAGAACATTATACTAAGTAAGCCAGTGAGAGAAAGGCAAATGCCATCTGATTTCACTCATATGTGGAATCCAAGACAGACTCGCAGATAGAGAGCAGGCTGACAGCTGTGGGTCATGGGTTTAGGTGGGGTGGAGGGATCAAGCAAAAAAGGAAAAGGGGCACATGGACTGGTACAACAGTGTGATTGCTGGGAGCATAGGGGTGCAAGGGAACTAAATGATAATGGAAAAGAATATAATAAAGATTAAATTTTAAAAATTAATGGGAAATGTGAATGTACTTAATGCTACACCAAACACTTTTGAGATGGTGAATTTTGTGCTCTGCATATGGCACAAATTTTACTACAATTTTTAAAAAGAAAAAATTAATGGGGAGAAACTAATGCGAAAATCAAATTTATTTCAAGTAAACCATTGCCATTGGTACATAAGCTTTTTCTTCAGGTCAGTGTTTGTCTAAGACCAGTTGCATTGCAGCTATTCCCATACAAACACAGCATTGACTGACATTTGCTTTGTAGGATTGCTCCATCATGGCCTGCGTAATGGGCTCATATTACCTGAAGTAATGATTTTTTGGAGAAGAGAAACCAGAGAGATAATATAAATTGCAAACAGAGAAAAAAATGAAGAAAATAAAGACAACTTGCCTAAAGTAGATGTAATAACTACATGGTATTTGCATCTTTATAAAGTTCATCTCCATTTTATAGGATGATAAAAGTGAATCTTAGAGGAACTTTCTAAAGCCATGTCCTCAGCGATGATAAACCTGAACTGGTTTTAACTAGTGGATGGTCACAGAATGTTGACCAGCATTCTTTCATTCTTCTGCTTGTTTACCTTGTGACTTTAGAAGATGTTACTAGTTATGTTTCTTCTTTAAATTCTTAACTTGAAAATCAAGAGTTTATAATGATTAATGAAATTATTTCTATTGTACATACTGGTCTCAGAAAAAAGGCACCAGAAAATATAAGATCTTGTAACCTATTTTTATTTTTTATTCCTCCTATACAGACACTCCTATCCTAAAGCCAGTACCTGTCTTGAGAAAATGTGATGTGAAGGATTCTCCACTTGAGCCAGATACATCCACACCTATGAAAAAGAAAAAGGGATGGCCGAAAGGCAAGAGCCGCAAACCAATCCACTGGAAGAAAAGACCTGGTCGGAAACCAGGATTTAAGTTAAATCGGGAAATCATACCCATTTCTACTCAAGAATGCATTGTTGAGCCCATTGTCCCCATTCCTAAACCTGGACGTAAACTCAAAATGCAAGAGAATGAAGAAACTGTTGAATCAAAAGGAGACTTGCCTTTAACTGAAGAAAGGAAGGAAGAAGAAGAGATGCACATGGAAGCAGAAGAGGTCGAAGAGGGAGAAGAAGAAGATACAACCAGTAGTGAAGTTAGAGCAGCTTCTCCAGTGGATAGCAGCAACAGTCCTGAGATGGAAACAAAAGAAGCTGAGGTAGAGGAAGAAGAAGAGAAACCCCATGTCTCAGAAGAGCAGAGGCAATCTGAGGAAGAGCAACAAGAACTGGAAGATCAGGAGCAAGAGGAAGAGGATGAAGTGGCTGTAGAGACAAATCAGAATGAAGACCATGATGCAGATGATGAAGATGATGGCCATCTAGAATCTACAAAGAAAAAAGAGCTAGAGGAGCAGCCCATTAGAGAAGATGTCAAGGAGGAGCCTGGTGGTCAGGAGTCTTTTTTAGATACGAATATGCAGAGCAGTAGGGAGAATGTAAAGGATAAAGATGAAACAGAACCAGATTCTGAAGAGGAACAGACTTCCCATGAAACATCCGTGGTATCAGAGCATATGCCAGGATCTGAGGATGATCATGAGGAAGATTCAAACTCTAAAGAAGAGTTAATTGAGTTAAAGGAGGAAGACGAGATTCCCCATAGTGAACTGGATCTGGAAACCGTGCAAGCAGTGCAGTCTTTGACCCAAGAAGAAAGCAATGAGCATGAGGGCGCCTACCAGGACTGTGAAGAGACACTCGCGGCTTGTCAGACCTTGCAGAGTTACACCCAGGCTGATGAAGACCCTCAGATGTCCATGGTTGAAGACTGTCATGCTTCAGAACATAATAGCCCAATATCTTCTGTTCAGTCTCATCCAAGCCAATCAGTCCGTTCAGTCAGCAGTCCCAATGTGCCTGCCCTCGACAGTGGTTACACACAGATCAGCCCAGAACAAGGATCCTTGTCCGCACCTTCTATGCAGAACATGGAGACCAGCCCCATGATGGATGTGCCTTCCGTATCAGACCACTCTCAGCAGGTGGTGGACAGTGGCTTCAGTGATCTGGGCAGCATTGAGAGCACCACAGAAAACTATGAGAACCCTAGCAGTTACGATTCCACAATGGGTGGCAGCATTTGTGGGAATAACTCTTCCCAGAGCAGCTGCTCTTACGGTGGGTTGTCATCCTCCAGCAGCCTCACCCAGAACAGTTGTGTTGTCACTCAGCAAATGGCAAACATGGGCAACAGCTGCAGTATGATGCAGCAGAACAATGTCCAGCCTGCTGCCAACTGCAATATCAAATCACCTCAGAGTTGTGTGGTGGAGCGGCCTCCCAGTAACCAGCAACAGCCGCCGCCACCACCGCAGCAGCAGCAGCAGCAGCAGCAACAGCAGCAACAACAGCAACAACCAGCACCTCAGCCTCCACCACCCCAGCAGCAGCAGCAGCAGCAGCAGCAGCAGCAGCAACAGCAGCAGCAGCAGCAGCAGCAGCAGCAGCCGCCACCACCTCAGCCCCAGCAGCCTCAACCCCCACCCCCACCTCAACAGCAGCCGCCCCTGTCACAGTGTAGTATGAATAACAGCTTCACTCCAGCACCTATGATCATGGAGATACCAGAATCTGGAAGCACTGGGAACATCAGTATCTATGAGAGGATTCCAGGGGATTTTGGTGCCGGCAGCTACTCTCAACCGTCAGCCACCTTCAGTTTAGCCAAGTTGCAGCAGCTGACTAACACCATTATGGACCCTCATGCCATGCCTTATAGCCATTCTCCTGCTGTGACTTCCTATGCAACCAGTGTTTCTTTGTCTAATACAGGACTGGCTCAGCTAGCTCCATCTCATCCATTAGCTGGGACCCCTCAAGCACAAGCCACCATGACACCACCCCCAAACTTGGCATCCACCACCATGAACCTCACGTCACCTCTGCTACAGTGCAACATGTCTGCTACCAACATTGGCATTCCTCATACTCAGAGGTTGCAAGGGCAAATGCCAGTCAAGGGGCACATTTCCATCCGCTCCAAATCTGCACCACTGCCCTCTGCGGCTGCTCACCAGCAGCAGCTGTATGGCCGCAGCCCACCAGCGGTTGCCATGCAGGCTGGCCCTCGTGCATTGACTGTTCAGCGTGGCATGAACATGGGGGTTAATTTAATGCCAACCCCTGCCTATAATGTCAATTCCATGAATATGAACACCTTGAATGCCATGAACAGCTATCGAATGACACAGCCCATGATGAACAGCAGTTACCATAGTAACCCTGCCTACATGAACCAGACAGCACAGTATCCTATGCAGATGCAGATGGGGATGATGGGGAGCCAGGCCTATACCCAGCAGCCTATGCAGCCAAACCCTCATGGAAACATGATGTACACTGGCCCCTCCCATCACAGCTACATGAATGCTGCTGGTGTGCCCAAGCAGTCACTCAATGGACCTTACATGAGAAGATGAGCAAGATGAACTTGCAATTAAAAACTTAAATATATATAAATAAAGGAACCTTTTATACTGACAAACCAGAGAAAAATGGACCTTTTTTCCAGTTAAAATATTGCTGTAGATTTAGAGGAATTTTTCTTTGGTTTATTTTATTTTTTAGAAAACCTGGTCTTCTCTTTTGGGGGGGGGTTCATTTTGTTCCGGGTTTTGGTTTTCTTCATAATCTTGAACATTTTACAATAGAACTCATCTAAAAAATGGATTTGGGGATGGGGAAACGTGCACAAAAACCTTTTCATAATTAAAAAGAGCCTTACTTTCTTTACACACCACGTGGACAGAATTTGTGTAAAAGTGAAATATCTTTATTTGAAGATGTATGTTTCCCCTCACTGTTTGCAGCTCCCAGTGTTGTTACTTTTAAATGTTATATATACATCTCGAGGGTTAGCCAGACCCTCTCCTCCAAACCGACGTTTCATTTCCTACTTCATTCCAGCAGGAGGCACTTATGGGAGACTCGGATGGGGACGTGGAGAACAACCCAAGCTCCTTAAACTTATTATTATTGTTAATATTATTATTATTATTAATAAAGTGAGGCAGGAAAATGCTTCTCCTTTTAAAATCCCCTCCACTCCCTACACACACACACCTCTTGAAACCTTTCCCCAAGAATGTTTCTTTATAAATGGACTTCATTGAAATGTTTGTCTTTCTTAAATCAAGTGTAATATAATTTTTTTTACTATTCCCACTCAGCACTCAGAGACACAAAAATACTGTAAGTCTCAATTAACAGCAGAATCTCAGAGGAAAGCTGTTTGCAATCCTAATTTAGCCTTGGAGGAATAAAGATGGTCAATTAACAATCAAAAAGAGGAAATTAACCTCTTGTTTTTTACCACCTGGTGAATCAGCCATAAAGCCCGTATTCCACGCAGTCTCTTGTTTTTAGTATGTACTTTGAGATGCTAAGGGTCTTGATTCTTGAGCCTTTGACTCTGATTAAATTCAGTCCCCAGTGATTAGCCTCTTACATTCTTACAGTGTTGGTGGATGACTGTACATTTCAGTGATTTGAAAATACCTGACAAACCTTTAACACTGTTTATGTTGGAAGAGATGACACAGACTGTGTGTCATAAGAGAGATCATGTTATGTGTTTTATAGCTACTTAAATGATACATACCTCTAGCCTTCATTTGTCTTTTGAGATCCTGAGCTCATCCCCTGTGAGTCAGAGTGCACCAGCCACTCACCAGTGACTGGCTAAAGAGAAGAGGGATAGATTAACCAACCACCAGCATAGTAGGGCAAATCTGGACAGCAGGGTTTTAGCAGGCTATGTTGTTCCCATTCCATTCTCTTTTGTGCAGCCAGTTTGCCCATTCTCTTCCTATTGCTCCAGGGATAGGTAAAAGAAAAATATATAATATATATATATTTTCCATCATTAGAAGATGGAAACTATTATACCACTTGGTATGTGCAGTCAAATATCCAAAAGGGGAAGTACTGCTTAAAGAAATACCTGTAAGCATTAAATTCTCCTTTATTTGTACATTTTATATAGATAAATTTTTGAAGTACTAATTAGGCATTAAAGTTTTCCAAATGCACAGGTTTGTTGGTTTTTTTAATACACTTTAATTGACTTTCTCAATTAAATGTGTTAGGTAGAAAAAGGCAGAATTCCACATCTTACCGCTATCAATTCTGAGCATGTGCAAGGCTGTGTAGGACCCAGTTTCTCTGTATATACTATTCCAGTTCTCAATCATCTGTGTAGAAAGTGCACTGTGCTGCCCTCTCCCTACATCTTCAGCTATGTCATTGCTTCCTGGTTGGGGTGGGGGTGGGGGGGTCGGGAGGGAAGTATATTGGGGGAGGGTGGGTCAAGGCAGAAGGAGAAGCTGTTGAAATGAGGGCCGTGAATTCAGTTTCTGTTGGTTTGCGGTTGTGTTTCTTTTTTTTTCTTTTAAAAAATTTCAATCGGGCAGCTCCCTTTTTCCACAAGCCTTTTTGTGACTGTAGAACTATTGTAGAGAAAAATGTTCTTTTCTATATTATAAAAGAAATTATCCAACACAATAATATTGGTACCTGTCATTTTTTCACTTCTGTTTTAAAAAAAATGTATTTTTAGCAAAATAACTTGGGTAATCTTCTAAAAAAGAAATTTAAAAACTCACTGTTAGTAACTTTGATGCCTTTTAAAATAAGAGCTTTTTCATTTCATTCCATCTTTAAAATTTTTTATCTTTGTTGTAGAATATTAAAAACTATTTTAAGAAAGATAAAAAAATTCTCTTTAAAGAGATCTCTAGAGTGTGTGAATAGAGCTCCAGATGCCTCTAAAAGCCGCATGTACAAACGAAGCTAACGAAGTCTATTCCTGTCTGTTTATATTTGCTTTTCCTGTTTTGTAACCTCTTTGTACTTCGTTCATGGTGACTCGTAAGCTAAGGGGAAGGGGTGCCTAGATGCCTTTGTATCTCTCCGTGTCATGCGCTCCTGGGCCCGTTGGGCTCCCTTCCTCTCCTTGTATGTAATATCACTTTTTCCCCCTTTCTAGCAAGTACTTTCAAAAGAACTCTGTACATTTTAACATAAAAAAATAAATTATGTTGAGCCATTTTGGATGTCTGTCTTGCATGTGGAATTTTTCTCCCAAATGTTTCAAACTCCAATTCTTTTTCTATACACAGAGCCTTTTCATGTGCCCCTGTATATAGCAAGTATAAGTTCATGGCCTTTGCTTAAAATCCAGGTTTCAAATATGTGTGTTTAAATGCCAACAATATAAACATTTTTTTCTTTTCAAAAAAAAAAAACAACATTATAACCTCATTTTGGATTGTTTAGGGAAATCCATTTGAAAACCTTGTAAAGGGATTGTGACTCACCCAACCGTAGAAAGGAAGTACAGTTGCACAAGTAGTTCTTTGGCTTGAAGTAAAGCAGTGTTTTTTTCTCATTTCAATTTACCTGATTACGTAATCTAGGGAGATGTGCTACAAATCAAGGACCTGAACATTGAAGATCTCCTTTTGATGTTTTCTGAGTTACTCTACTTGCCTCTCATCATTTGGAATTTTGGTTATAAGGCAGATTCCAGAAAATTAAACTTTGGGAAACTGACAGCTTCTTGGGGTAGAGAGGTGAAGCAGGTACAAGTTTTACTGACCCCCAAATTTTATCTGCTGCTTTTTCACTCTAGTTAGGAATTTAGGGAGTGTACATGAATAGTATCTATAGCAGACATTTGTTCTAAACCTCATGCTAATAAAGTTTTAGGCTATAAAGTTATCATTCAGAAAGAAATGGTTTGTTTTCCTTTGATTTCTGCACTTGCTTAAGTAACCATGATTTGGACCCAAGACCCTGTTGTAGCACTAGCAATTGTGAATGGATTGTCTCGAAAATATACTTGCCTTTGCTACTGCAAACTACCTGCTTTAAGGGAAGTCAACGTGCAGCAATTTTGATTTTTCTACAAAGGAGATAATGTGACCAAAGAATATAGATTTTAAATGTCAACACCCCCACTATATATTACATTTAAAATATAATTTGAATACTACAATTCCATGTATAGCCAACTCACAAATGATGTGAGGAGAGGAGGAGTTCTCAGTTCTTTATTGTCCACCCTCTGGCCTTTCACTCTAGGTCAGAAGGCAGGCGTGGGCGGGAAGCCGGAACACACTTAGTGAATGTGTGTATTGCTGAGACTCAGTTGCCATCCATTTGGTAACTAGGGTTCCCGGAGTCATGTTTCTACAAGGTCCCTCCGAGCATGGCATCCTTTGTAGCATGGTGACAAGTATGTATTCAGCAAAAGCCAGAGTCTGTCAGGCTGACAATTTTAGCTTTTTAGGTGAGAATTACTGTTTCAGGTTCTCCCTGTTACAGTCTGGGCATTGTGTGGTGGTTTTTGTCCCTTTGTCTTCTCACAATGCACAGGCTGTGGGTCAGTGATGGTAACGGGAAGGCGTAGTAAAGAGAAACCAAGTAACTGACCTTGTTGGCAGAATAGAGTAAGCAGGGTTGTTATGACAAGTGTGTGTGGGAGGGAAGAGCTCCATATCCTTGATGTGACTTTCAAGAAATTTAGATTCAAGTGACAGGTTTCAGTAAATGAACTCATAATTTTTTTCTGAGTTCATTTACAGAAGCGTGGTCAGAAGACCACGTAGAGTAACTTTTTTTTTGTGTGTGTGGTGGCTAATGTCTGGAATTCTTGAGCATGACCATTCAATTAAAAGCCAACAATCCCCCAAATAAAACCCGACTTGTGTCTTAATATATCCTTGTTAAGGGGCAGAATGGGTTTGTTATGTAAGTTGGTGTAGTTACATAAGGCAGCACGGACCCATGGATTTTCTTTCCAGAGTGACAGCTCCAGATCGGACTTAATGGAGACTCCTTGTTACATCAATAGGAGCCTAAACACATACACAGATTACATAAAACCTCAAGGTGGCAGGTGTAATTTTTGCCTGAAATAAGGAGAACCCTGCGGTATGATGGACTTGGGCTTTTTGAGATATTTTAAAACACTACACATACAGTAATAGGAAATTGTTTCCCTGCAACTTGTGAATACATTTTTTGAGTGTGAGGTGTACATTCTTGTTAGCAAGAAGAAAAATATACTAACATTTAACTGTTTACTGAATTGATATTTCTGAAAGCCACATTTAAGCAACATGCAAACAATATTAAATGTTCTCTGGGATGACATGGTCATTTTTAACTAACTCGTTTTAACTATTTTATACATGCAGGATATAAGCAAACACTAGCAGACGATCTCAGAGGTAAGCTATTGTAATTGCCTGTGCTCCAACTATAGAAGTGTAGTGCTGGTGTAGCTTATTGGAGTGCCTGTGAATATGCATTGAAAATTTGAAATTTGGCTAATGTTGGGAGACACAAGCCGTTCAGGTGATGTCTTAAGTTATTTAAATTGGCCTTAATCTTTTAAAATCTCTATCAAAAGATTTTACTTTTGAAAATTTCTTTTAAAACATTTTACTGGTATCCTAAGTTTAAAGTCTCTTATGAACAAAGTAAATAAAAATATACATAAAACTTTTTTGCTAGGCTTTTCCCTATGTACAAACAAGTTCAAATTGTTTAAGTGCTGTATTTTTTAAAAATTAACTGGTTGATTTCAATTTTTTAAAGATTTTATTTAATTTTAGAGAGAAAAAGAGGAGAGAAACATCAGTGTGTGGTTGCCTCTTGTGTACCCCCCAGTGGGGACCTGGCCTGCAACCCAGGCATGTGCCCTGACTGGGTATTGAACCAGTGACCCTTTGGTTCATAGGCCTGTATTCAATCCACTGAACCACACCAGCCAGGACTTATATTTCTTTTTAAAAGAAGCCCAAGGAAAGCCAGCTAGCTGTATAGTCAGTTATGTCTAAATGACTGAATTTGATCATAGGTTTCCAGAGAAAATGAAAACGGTTACATGTTTACTAGGAGATCGTTACAGCTTTCCTAAACTCAAGGCCCTCTTGCAAAACAGAATAATTACACGATATTTTAAAAGTTTGTTTAGCTCCTGTTGAAGGAAGATAACTAGAATTGTTTAGAACTCCTAAACAATTTATTTTTACCCCAATTTAATAAGTTTGGGGAATCCCCAAAGGGTTCTTGATTGAAAGTTGTAATCTGGAAACTGAGCAACATGGAATGTTGCAAGAACAACTTTAGAGAGCCAAGGAAATAATTCTATTAAAAATTACAAAGGAGTCCTGGCTGGTGTGGCTCAGTTGGTTATTCATCCTATAAATAGAAAGGTCGCATGTTCAATTCCCTGTCAGGACACATGCCAAGGTTTGGGGTTCAGTCCCCAGTCGAGGCACATATGCGAGGCAGCCAATCAATGTTTCTCTCTCACATCAATGTTTCTCCCTCCCTTCCCCTCTCTAAAATCAATAAGCATGTCCTTGGGTAAAGATAAAAAAAATTACAAAGGAAAACAGACCGAAACCAGCCACTACAGCCTCTCTGTTGAGTCGTTCCATTGGGGCTCCCAGGCTATGGAGCCTCTCTCATCGATCTGTCCCCCTGCCCACCCCGCCTCTCTCCACGCATCGACTTCCTCCTGTCCTGTCCTAGCTGCTTCCCCTGCAGGCTCAGGCATTAGTGAGGAAATGTGAACATGCCCAGAGTAGAAGAGGGACTTTGCTTCCCAGCATCTTCTTTATGCCCATTTTTACTGTGAAAATACAGTGCGTATAGAGTACACAAAACACGTACAGCTTGGTGAATCTGAACCTGCGTGAAAACAAATCAGCTCAAGAAGTAGAGCAGCAGCCCAGAAATCCTCCACCCTGACTGAGGGACCTTTCTGCTCACCGTGTTCTCTCCCAGCTGAACGTAATCACCAGACCTGTGTGGTAAATACTTTCCGTGGTTTTTAAAAATGTTTTTACTACCTAGGTGTGCATTCTCAAACACCAGAGTTTCATTTTGCCTGGTTTTGAACTTCATAGAAATGGAATAAGTTCATTTTGCCTCTGGTTTCCTTCAGCCCCGATTGTGAGATTTGTTCATGATGTTGCCTTTGCTGTATTATTCTCATGCTGTATAATATTCTATTAAAGGACTATATTATAATGTATTCATACATTCTAAAGATTTCTATTTATTTACTTAGAGACATAGGAAGGGAGAGAAACATCGATGTGTGAGGGATACATGTGTGAGCCAACCAAAGGGTCCCTGGTTCCATTCCCAGTCTAGGGCACATGCCTGGGTTGTGGGCCAGATCCCCAGTAGGGGGCGCACGACGTTAGAGGCAACCACACATTGATGTTTCTCTCCCTTCCCCTCTCTAAAAATAAAAAGTAAAATCTTTTTTTAAAAATCCTCTTTTGTAAAATGCCTCTTGAAATCTTTTGCCTGTATTACTATTGTCTTTTTCTATTGATTTACAGGAATACTTTATACATTTGGGAAGAGTGTTCTGTCAGTACATATGACACGTACTTCTCCCATTGTGTAACTTGTCGTTTTGCTTTCTTAACCGTGTATTTTGAGGAACAGAATTCTTACTGTGATCCAGTTCAATGATTTCCTTTAGGGGTGGTGTTTTTCCTACCCTGAGATTGTAATAGAGTAATTTGTAACAGCTTCATTGTCTTGCTACCTAGTTAACTTTTACTATATCTGGAATTTTGTTCATAGCATGAGGTTGGGGACCAGTTTCCTTTTCTTCACACAATTCTAACATCACTTATTTTTCCACCACTGTTCTACATAGTGTCTACATATGCATAGGTCTTTCTCTGGGCTCCGAGACCATGTTTATTCCATTTCACTGGTCTGTGTGTCTATCCTGTCTTAATTACTATGGCTTTATGAAAAATCTTGATATTAGGTAAAGTCCTCCTAAGTTATTTTTCTTCTTTAAGAGTGATTGCCTCTTCAAGGCCTTTCGTGTGTCCATGAAATTTTTGAATTAGCTTATCAGATTCCTAAAAAATCCTATTGACATTTTATTGTGACTCCATTGATCTTTAAAATCAATTCGGCAAAAAAATTGACGTCTTAACAGTGTTGACTCCTCCATTCATTCAACATCAGTGATGCATTTAAGATTTCTTTAATTTCTGCCAAAAAAATTTTAATTGATTGCTACATAGAGGTTCTGTATGTTGTTACTTTATTCTTGGGTATTTAATATTTTTGAAACTATTAAAGTGTTAACTTTTAAAAAATTTATTTTTATTTATGGCACACAGAAATATCAGGGATTTTTGTATTTTAGCCTTATATCCAGTAACCTTGTTAAACTTGCTTAGTCTACTAATTTGCCTGCAGATTCTTGGATTATTTACCTATGTTGTCTTATAATCTCTAACAATGAACCCGAGACCTTCCCTTTTTTCCAATTTTTATATCTTTTTTTCTCTTTCTGGCTGTATAACACTGGGTTATATCTTTTTTTTTTAATCCTCACCTGAGGAATGTTTTTTTAAAATTGATTTTAGAGATAGAGGAAGAGAGAGAGTGTGAGAGGAAAAGAAACACCAATGTAAGAGAGAAGCACCTGTCTATCGGTTACCTTCTGTACCCACCCTGACCAGGGACCCGGGGTCACACCTACAACCTAGGTATGTGCCCTGACCTGAAATCGAACCCTCAACCTTTTGCTGTACAGGATGATGCTCCAACCAACTGAGCCACCCAGGCAGGACACGCTGGGTTGTATCTTGAGCATGATGTTGAATTGATGTGGTAAGGAAAGGCATACCCTTAATCAGATGGATGATTCATTCAATTCCTAGTTTTTTAATAATTTTTATCATGAATGAATGAATTTTATTCAGTGCTTTTATCTGCATCTATTAAGAATTCACATGATTTCAGCTCTAATATGTCAGTCAATGTGGCCAAAATGTTGATTACTAAATCAACATTTATACTAATACTGAATACTAAACCAATATTTGGAAAAATATGTAAATTTCAAGTGAATTAGGAGATGATAAATTGAATTAAAGTGTTTTCATGTCCTTACATTGTCTTGATTGATATTAGCTATTGCTAAAATAAGGATGCGTATTTTAATTTCCAGGGAAGCACTAAAAGAACAGAAACAGAGTATGTAACTTCCAAAATAATATAAGGGAGAAATGTCATGATGAAAATAATCATAAATCCCAAAGAATGAAGTAAAGGAGAGAAAAAACACAGGCAAATGGATTAAGTAGAAAATACAAAATAAATAGACTTAAACCCAAATATGTCTGTAATTAAATTATTTCTAAATCAACTAAATGTTTCATTTAAAAGGCAAAGATTGTTAGGAAAGAAACCTAAAAATTGTATTATATGATGTTTATAGGTGGAACAGCAAAAAGGATGCCACAATTTTTAAAAAGATTTTATTTATTTACTTTTAGAGAGAGAGGAAGGAAGGGAGAAAGAGAGGGAGAGAAACATTGATCCGTTGCCTCTTACATGCCCTCAACTAGAGACCTGGCCCACAACCCAGGCGTGTGCCCTGACCAGGAATCAAACCAGAAGCCCTTTGGCCCGCAGACCAGTGCTCAGTCCACTGAGCCACACCAGCAAGGGCTGGATGCCACAATTTTTTAAATGAAAAATATAAAAAGCTATGTCAGGAAATTACTGAACAAAAAAAGTTACTATATATTAACATGAGACTAAATAGAGTTTAAGGCAAAAGGGATTACTAAAATATTTTAATAGCGGTGAAGTTTTAATTCACCAGTAAGATATAAAAATATCTAAATTCATGTACACTTATTAGGATGATTCCAAAATATATAAAGCAAAAAAAGGTAAACTAATATGAAAAATAATCTACAGTCATAGTGGAAGAATTGTTTGAAATTTGCAGCCAAGAACACACTGTTTTTGGAGAGAAGAGAAGGGAGGGAGAGAGGAAGAGAAACATCAATGTCAGAGAGAAACACCAATGAGTTGCCACTCCTACGTGCTCTGACCTTTCGGTTTACAGGGTGATGCTCCAACAACTGAGCCCCATCGCCAGGGCATGAGAGATTTCTTTTTAAGTTAATAAACTTCATTTATTAGAGCACCTTCCGTTTCATGGCAAAATTGAGCAGAATGCCCAGAAAGTTCCCAGGTGTCCGCTGCCCCGCACACCTTCCTCCACTGCCATGTTCGTCCACGAGGGCTCGTCTGTTACACCCATGGGCCTGCACTGACACGCCACAGTCCCCCCAGTTCACAGCTTACACCAGGGCTCACTCCTGGTGCTCGGCTTTCTGTGGGTTTTGACCGATATGTCATGACTTGTGTTCACCTTTGTAGCGTCACACATGATAGCTTCACGGCCCTAAAAGTCCTCTGTGCTCCGCCTGTTCATTTCTCCCTCTCCTTACCCTCAGCCAACCACTGATCTTCGTACTGTTTGCGTATTTTTGCCTTTTCCAGAATTTCCTACTCATGAACATGGACTGTTTCTTCATCAATTTAGTGCTTTCATATTGTCCACCAGAGTTTTGTAGTTTCCCTCATATAGACCTTGTGCATATTTTGTTGGATTTATACCTAATATTTAATTTGGGGGGTGTTAATATAAATGGTAATGCGTTTTTAATTTCTAATTTCACTGTTTGTTGCTAGTATATAGGAAAGCACAGAGAGTGGGAGATTTTTTTTAAAGATTTTATTTATTTATTTTTAGAGACAGAGGAAAGGAAGGAGAGGGGGAGAGAAGCATCAGTGAGTGGTTGCCTCTCCCATGCCCCCTACAGGGGACCTGGCCTGCAACCCAGGCATCCTAACTGGGAATCAAACTGGTAACCCTTTGGTTTGCAGGCCAGTGCTCAATCCACTGAGCCATACCAGCCAGGACCAGAGAGGGAAGCTTTTGAAAGACTTTCCTAAGTCAATGATAGAACTAGCAGACAGAAATCAATCATAAGATAACTGAGCATGATCAACAGAATTGTCCGAATGGACACATATAAAACACAGCATGCAAGAATAGGAGAGTATGTATTATTCTTAAAAATTGGCCACATATGGTACTAAGCAATAAAGCATGTTTCAACAAATAGCAAAGGACTAAAGTCACCACCTGTAAGTCTCTTGACTACTAAGTGACTATGCTAGAATTTTGCAATGAAAAAGATAACTAGATAGATGGAGACTTGACTTGAGGGGGAAGGGGGAGAGCGCAGACACACAGTGCAGCGTGCGGATGATGTGCTGTGGAGCTGTGCGCCTGAAACCTGGATAATTTTGCTAGCCAGTGTCACCCAAGAAATTCAGTAAAAAGGAAAAAAAGGATAAGTGGAAAATGCCCATATGTTTAGAAATTAAGAAATATATGCTTTTATATAATACATGGGCAAAAGAATAAAAAAATATTTTGAGCTGAATTATTTACAACCCATATGAAACAGTGGATTTAAATGAAGATCATCAAATGCAGCCAGCATCACAAAAGAGAGATGTGCTTTTCACGCTACCTACGAAAATATTCTTGCCAGGAAATCAACCTGATTCTGAATAAACCTTAATCTATCAGTTTACAGGAAATATGTGAGACAGAGGAAGGTGTTAAACACCACAGGGATGCAATCAATGAAATCTAGGGTATGAGAACCTTTACAGGATAAGTGACTGAGTTTGCTCAACAGATAAATTACCAGGAATGTCAAAAGATAGGTGGCAGGGGAAGAGCAGGAATGTGGTGGGAATTTACAGATGAAGACACTTAAGAGGTATGTGAATGAAATGCAACACATGGACCTTGTTTGAATCCTGATTCTAAAAAGTTAACTTAAAAGGGTTTGTGATACAGGGAAATTTGAACACTGCATATTTGATGATATCAGGAATTTGTTATTATTTCAATGTGTTATTAAATTACATTTTCTGTGATATAATGATATTGTGTTTCTTTTTTAAAAGGTCATTTTCTGCCCTGGCTGATAGGGCTCAGTGGATTGAGTGCCAGCCTGCAAACCAAAGGGTCACCAGTTCAATTCCCAGTCAGAGCACATGCCTGGGTTGTGGGCCAGGTCCCCAGTAGGGGGCACATGGGACACAACCACACTGATGTTTCTTTCCCTCTCTTTCTCCCTCCCTTCCCTTCTCTAAAAATAAATAAATAAAATCTTTAAAAGGTTATTTTCTTTTAGCATTAAATAAAAGTGTGTATAGGTAAAAGGATATTCCATCAGAGAGTTTGCTTCAAATGTCCAGCACTGGTGTAAATGAAATAATATTAGCAGTGGGCTGATAATTGTTGAAATTAACTAATGAGTACATGGTAGTTAATTATACTATTCTCTCCATATTTAAATTTTTCATGATAAAAAGTGTTTTTAAAAATCATTAGATTCAGCTAAGCAAGTATTTAGAGAGGAATTTATGGCCTTAGTTAAAATACATATATTTGAAAAGAAGTGCTGAAAAATGAAAGGTCACTGTGATCCACCAGATTAGTGAAAATGAAAGGGTAAAAAATATAAGCTATTGGTGAATGAGAAGTAGTTGGAACTCTTATAGACTGCTGGCACAGTATAAATTAGTTCAACTGCTTTTGGAAACTTCTTAGAAGTTTTTGGAAACTTACTTAGTATCCAGTATAATTGAAGTTACATATATACTGTCACCCAGCAATTGCGCTCTTATAAACCTAGAAAAATACATGCATATATGCCCAAGGACACATGTACAAGAATGTTCATAGCAGTAAAATTTGTAGTGGCCCAAAACAACCCACATGTCATCAATAAAGTGGATAAATAATTTCCAGTGTGGACATACAAAGAGATTCTGTACACCAGTGAAAATAAGAGAACTACAGTTATGTGCAGTGAATGAATCTTGGTATAATGATGAGCAAAAGAAGGCAAGTATAATGAAATACATAGGACACCAAGTACGTAAAACATAAAATAAAACAACTGATAAATTAGATTTTATTAAAATAAAAATCTCTTCAAAAGACACCATGGAAAATGAGGAGTTTGGCCACAGGCTGGAAGATACATGTATTTGCAATGGGTATATCTGACAAGGAACTTGTCATCAGAACATATAAAGAGCACTTCCAACTCAATAATGAGACAACGTAATTTTTAAAACACAGACAAGAGACTTGAACAGACAGTTCACCAAAGGAGGTACATGAATGAATAATAAGTACATAAAAAGGTGTTCGACATCATTAGCCATTAAGGAAACATAGATTAAAACTACAACAGGATACCACTTTACATGACTGGCCTTATTTTATGTTGATAAGGACATGGAGCAACTTAAATTCTTACATAGTGCTGGTGGGAATGTAAAATGATACAGCCACTTTGAAAAACATTTTGGCAGTTTCTTATAAAGTTAAACTTACCAAACACTTCTCTGCAAGCCCACTCCTAGGTATTTACCCAAGAGAAATGGAAAACATATGTGTATCCAAAGAGTTATGCACAAATCTGCACAGCCACTTCCTTCACAAATGCCCAACACTGGAAATGAACCAATGTTCATCAGCTGTTGAATGGAAGAACAAATACGGAGTATCCGTATTGGGGTACTTATTCTGCAATAAAGGGAAAACTACTGATACATGACAATGTAGGTGAATCTCAGGAACTCTATGCTGAGCAAAAGAAGCCAGATTCAAAAGGATACATCCTATATCATTCCATTTCTATAAAATTCTAGAAGAGGCAAAATTAATTTATAGTGACAAAAAAGCACACCAGTGGTTGCCCGCGGGTAGGGAGTGGTTGATTGCAAAGAGGTGATGGAAATATTCTGTATCTGGTTAACACTAATCAAACTGTGCACTTAGGAAGGGTAAATTTTGTTGTATATAAATTATGCCTCTTTAAATTTTACTTAAAGGATTTAGGAAGTTGTGAAGCATCAGCCAAGACCAGCCATTCATACGGAGCCACTGTTCACAGCTGTAAATAGAGTGGGACAGAGCCTTGGGGGACCTCCAGGGAATGCAAACAATGTTAGCCAGGTTGATGAAGTCTCAGATATGGCACCCACCTGCCCAGAGAGCTCTGTGGCTCTTCAGATCCCCCCTGTATGTCACTGGTGCCTTTCAGACTGATACCTGGTGCTGGAGCTCAGAGGGAGGAGTCTGAGTAAGTTCGTGTATGGCTTCTTTAAGGGAACTGCTTGGGACTCCAGAAGTTTCTCCACTGCGGGTATTTGCAGCCAAAAGTTCTGGGGACTTATCTTCCTGGCACTGGAACCCTGGGCTGGGGTGGCCTGGAGTGGGACTCCTCACTCCCAAGATATCCCTCCTTAATTTTTATCCACCACACGTGGATGTGGGACCAGCCCATTCTGCGCCTGAGCCCCTCCTCCAGTGTGGATGGATGTGGTTTCTTTAATTCTGTAGTTGTCAGACTTCCATTCAATTCGATTTCTGATAGTTCTCAGTGATGGTTGTTCTACAATTTAGTTGTAATTTTGATGTAGTTGTGGGAGGAGGCGAGCCATGTTTACTTATGCTGCCATCTTGACTAGAAGTCCTAAATTCGATTTAAAAACAAAACAAGAGATAATAGTATACCATAGTAGTATTCATGGCAGTATTATTCACAAGAGCCAAAAATGGGAAGCAGCCCAAGTATCCACTGATGGATGAATGGATAAACTATATGTGTTATATACATTCAATAGAATATTATTCAGCCAGCCCTAAAAACAAAGGAAATTGTGACATGCTACCCATACAGATGAAACTTGAGGACATTATACTAAATGAAACAAGCCACACACACACACACACACACACACACACACAACTGTATGATGCTACTTAGATGAAGTACCTAGAGTCATCAACTTCATAGAGACGGAAAGTAGAATGGTGGTTACCGGATCGGGGGTGGGGAGTGCATGTTTAATGGGTACGGAGTTTCAGTTTGGGAAGATGAAGAAGCTGTGGAGATGAACAGTGGTGATGATTTCACAATGTAGATATACTTAATGCCACTGTACACTTGAAAATGCCTAAAATGGTAAAACTTATGTTATGCATGTGTTACTGCAATTTTTAAAAAAGGAAAATAGACACAACAAATGAGAGCTAGGGACCAGTTTGTGCCTTCACTCGTCTTCTGAGAGAGAACTGATCGCAGGCCCAGGGCTGCCTCCAGGGCCCGTTGCCAGTAGGGAGGGGGGTCTGCCACCTGGCAGCGCGGGGCCAGCTGACCGATGGCAGAAGAGCCTGCCAGCTGCTGGCCGTGCTCACATGAAGGATACATATGGAACACCAGAAAGGAAATAGAACCATCTTCACTCCACTTCCACTGACATGAACACAAATAACTTCATCAAGGTCCCGAAAGGAGATAACTGAGACTCTCCAGGAGACAGATGAGGAAAAACCCAGGGTAACCAAAGAAGAACCTAAAAATGATGTTTTTAGTAGCAATTAACTCATAACTAATAGTAAGTGAAGTAAGAGATCTACACATTAAGGAAGTAAAACTTCATAGAAGGGTATGTATGCAATGGAAAGTCAAATTCCTTTCTCCTCCCCAATCTTCTGTTTCTTTCCCCAAGAGCAGTCTACTTAAGAATTTTCCTTGTATCTTTCTAGACATTTTCTATGTATTTCTAGGCATAGAAGGATAACTTCTGTTTGCAAATATGTTCTCATATAACTCTGCTCACATGTTTTATTAGCCTATTGATAGCATCAATACTGTTCTGCATCTTCCTTTTATCATTTACTCCATTTTGGAGAGGATGTGTAACCCACCCCACCATTCTTTTAACATTATTTCTGTAAATGAAGACCTGTTAACTAATATGTGATTGCAAATAAACAGCCTGTTTGCTTTAGAATTCTAGGAATTATTCCCTAACTGGTGTGGCTCAGTGGGTTGAGTACCGACCTGTGAACCAAAGGTTTGCTGGTTTGATTCCCAGTCAGGGCACATGTGTATTGCAGGCCAAGTCCCCAGTGGGGGGGCGTGTGGAGGCAATCATACATTGGTGACTCTCTCCTTTTCTTCCTTCTTTCCCCTCTCTCTAAAAATAAATAAATACAATCTTTAAAAAAAAGAATTCTAGGAACTAACTTTCAAAGAAGCAGAGTCTACGCATCCTTCAGACATTCCAGCTTCATGAGATTTGCTGACCATTAACCAGTTGTCTGCATAGATTGCGTTGGATTGTGTGTAGGTGCTCAGCAGGGAACTTTGTTCTGTTTTGTTCTTCCTTTTCTCTCGTTACAAAAAGCCCTGCCAGCGTCCAGTTGTTAAGATGGTCTTTGCGATGTGAGTCTGCCATCTTCCCAAGCTGCTGGCTCTCGAGGAAACCTACCTTCCTTCTACCAGTCCTTGTCTCTGGTTTACCTATTGGCTTTCAAGCAGCAGGCAGCTGAACCTGGGTTCAATATCAATTCCGTGTCTCTACAAGGTCTGTCCAGAAGGTATCCAGCCATGTAATATGAAAAATGAAGATACAAGAAATGTTGTACACAGGACAATGACACCTCAGTCCCCTTCAAAGTAGGCACCTTGGGGCCTCATGCAGTTCTCCCAGTCGCCATCAAGCTGCCCTCTTGTGTTTTCCTGAATCTTACTGATGGTATGAAATCTCTTCCATTTCAAAGGTAATTTTAGTTTTGGAAAAGCCAGAAGTTGCAGGGCACCAGATCTGGGCTGTAGGGAGGCTGAGTCACTTGGGTGATTTGATGTTTCACCAAAAAAGCCTTCATGAGATGTGATGCATGAGCGGGCACATGGTCATGATGAAGCTGCCAGTCACCAGTTGCCCATAGCTGCGGCCTTCTGAGTCATCTAAATAGTTCCCATGGAGGAATGTTCAAGCTTAATGTAAAATTTATTGCAGATTTGTTGCTCTATTTGCTCAGTTGTTTGATCGTGATGGCCACACAGTACACATGCTCACTTAATGGCGTCTACTGCCCCTGCTGACTAGTACAGTGAAGTGGTCATTGTTCACACATGCGCATTCTAGTCCACTCTCCTTGGTTGCCAGGTTACATTGATGTTACACAAAGAGTTCTTGTTATAGTAACAGTAGCTGGACTTTTTCTGGACAGACCTTGTATATCATATGGGATTGCATTTATTCTTTTTATTTTATATTCTTTTTTTCTTTTTAAAGGCTGCACAGTTTTCCATTGTGTGGATATGTTTCCTTATGTTTATAAGCTAACTAAAACCCTTTTCCACTTTTCCTCTGGGCACTAGATTCTTCCCTGCTCAGCTGCCGGCTGGAGCGCAGATGCTAAACGCCACGATATTTTCTCTGTACCACGCTAAGCAGTAGACACACTCAATAAGCACTTGAAGGAATGAAGTCACCTCTGCTTGTGAAATCTTTTAAATTCTCTGGCCCTAAATCTCCCTGCCCTTCACGTTTGCTTTCACTCTGCTGCTTCTCACTTTTTCTTCTCGTTCATTGTCTGTTTCTTCCACCCTATTTGTCTTCCTACTTCCTTCAAGGTTACTGTGGTCTCCCCACACTCCACCTTCAAGGGCCCTGGCTTCTGGCCTCACTCAGGCCTGTTCACCCTGAGGGACCTTCACCTTCTACTTGATTAGAAACCAGACCCAGCCCACATTTAAAGTTAAACTGAATACTTACAGTTAAACAGCTTACATTTAGATGTCTTTTAAACTCTTCATGTTGATACACTTCCGAATTTAAGGTATTGGGCAAATTGTGTTTCATCTTAGTAGATGAGAAATTGACTTTTAATTCGGAGAACTTCATAGAATGTGAAAGTATGCGAAGTGGAAGGGACCTTTCAGAGCAACTTATTTGGTGATGAGGGAGCCGGGCCCAGGAGTTTCGGCAGCTTGCCCATGTCACACCACTGAATTGTCCTTTGGAGGCTGCGTGTGACTGTGCACACGGAAATACGTCTCACTCGTTCAGCCAGTCAGGAAACATGAACTGAGTTTACTCTGCCAAGCACTGGGGTAGGCTGATGATCCGGCAGTGAGGGGTCAGGAGAGACCAGATGAGCCGCATCCCCACTTGCTGAAGCTCGGTGAGTCACTTGCCCAAGTTATGGAGTAGATCCCTGGGCTGACAGTGATAGGAAGAGACCACACCACCCTCTCCCACTGCAGACCCTGCTCCGCTGGCCTGGGCGTGGCTGCATCAGCATGGCTGCGTGCTCACTCAGTAGTGTGTGCCCTTTACGATGGTTCCTTTCCCTTCTTCTTTGTGCCCTGCCAGGCCCAGCTTCCAGCCACCTATGGATGGGGGGCTCTCGGTGGACGATGCCTTCGACCAGGGCCCTCTGACAACCTGCGTTGCTCCGTCTGTGGGGGGACCTTGAGCTGTGACTCCACTTGGCCATGTGCACCTTGGATGAGCTGGAAGTACTGTTTGCCCACAAACTGACACACACCTGCCATGCAGAGGCCCGTCTGCTCCCTTGAGCTCCACATTTTCTGGAGCCGCCAGCCCATGATTTCTCTGGAAAAACTGGCCCATTCTCCTGGCCCCTCCAGGCAGAGCTGGGGGCCTCAGGGAAGTCCTGCCCCCTCCCTGCACCTCAGTTTCCTCCTTTGCAAAATGGGGATCCTAGGATCTTGAACATGCCTTTTGGCTCTGCTGACATCCTGCAGTTCCATCAGCCAGCCTGGGGGACTCTGAAATCCTAAATGAAGTCCTGAGGAACAAGGGAGACTGTGAAATCCTTAAGGCCTATTTGGTGATAGGCCTTGCGCCTCAGTCACAGAGGAAATCCCCAGAAGCCATGAGGGACTCTTGGGGTGCCCGGGAGAGGAGGTGTGTGGGGACTGGCCTCCCTCCCTGACTCCTCCACCCTGCTGCGCTGCTCTCACCCAAGCCCTCGATTCCAAATCGGGAGCCCAGAGCAGCGTTTAGAAATTCTAGTGGGGAAAATGAAATAATCAACAAAAGGTCTTTTACCAAAAAATGCCAGAACAGCGCTATCTAACGTGAAGCAATACAAGTGCCCTCGCTAGTATTATATGAATGAGAATGTGTAAGTCTACCCACATTTTAAAAGCACTGGACGAAAACCACTATAAAGGAAATGCACACAAAATCCTTAAAAAAAAATTTAAACAAGTATCTTTTAGTAAAGCAATTGCTCTTCCCTTTTGCCCCCTTCCTTTATTGATGTTTTTTGGTATTTTAAACTTTTTATAAGCTGAGTCTTTTCTTTCCTTTTCCTTTTCCTTTTGATTTTTAGGGAGGGGAAGGGAGGGAGAAAGAGAGGGAGAGAAACATGGATGCGAGACACTGACTGGTTGTCTCCTGCACACGCCCCGACCACAGCCCACAACCCCACCGTGGGCCCCAGCAGCGCATTGGGCGTCAAACCCGTGACCCTTCGGTTTGCGGGGTGACACCAACCAACTGAGCCACACCAGCCGGGGCTGTAGTGAGTCTTCTTAAGTAAAGGCCACAAGTACAGAAAATTCACCAGAGAGGGGAAAAAAGCTGCGTGTAGGCCTCTCAGGGTGTGTTTTAAAATACCAAACAGAAGGGCAGGAGGGAAAAAAAATTATATGCCTTCTGGTGCCAAAAAAGAGGTTAAATGAAGAGGCTTTTTACAGTTGGATCGAGGGAAAATGTACCAGGAAGAAAACAGTCTGCAAATAAATGAACAGAAGCCTGCCATTAATGATGATGGCAAATGTTTTAAGTGATGAGTTCATTTTCAAAGCTCATTAAAAAATCTTTAATAAAAATAATCAAAGAAAGAAATACGAACACCAGGATGCTCTGGAGGCCTTGCAAAAACAACCGTGGCTTTAATTAATTAATTAAACATATGAATTATAGATGCTCATTATATCAGGATACAGCCTGCTCTGTGTCGGGCTCTGTGAGACTCAGCGGGGTTAACGCAGGAAACAAAACAGACACAAATCCCTGCTCTCGTGGGGCTTACATTCTAGTGAGGGAGACAGGAGAAGTACCACACATAATCAAAAACATACAGTGTGGAGCTTCCGGCCAAGATGGAGGCATAGGCAGACGCACTGTGTCTCTTCTCACAACCAAATTAAGGACAACAAAGATTTAGAAACAAGAAAACAACCAGATCTCAGAAAATCAAACTGTTTGGAAGTCCAACAACGATTCATCCAGACCGGTAAGAGGGGCGGAGTCGCGGCAGGAAAAAGCGGAGGTGCGGACGGGC
>PVKU01012183.1:0-37441 GCA_004027475.1 Anoura caudifer | reverse complement strand
CATTCAGTTTTCTCTGGCCTACTGTCCTCAGAGGTGCCCCTAGATTCTCTGCCCAGGGACCCAGGCACGAACTGTGGTCGTGCGCCCACAAGTCCCGATGTTCCCTGAGTCTTCCTTGCACAGGTTTCAACTGTCCCAGGAACAGGGCTCACCCCCTATGGTGCCCAGCGACTGCGCGCTCTGTCGCACCAGGTCTCCCTTGGCGCGCTGATGCCCCGAACCCCTAGCAGCTGTTTACAATGTCGCCCGGGCGCAGACCAAGGTGCTTGCTCCAGCTTCCGCGTTCGTTCCCCCCGGGGCTATGAGGTCTTAACTCCTGACTGAGATTTCAAGCGACCAGGTTTATGCTGGCGTGGCGGGTCGCTGCTTGGCTGCCCCGGGAGCGAATGTTCCTGCTTCCTCCCCTGCGTCTTTCGGCCAGCCCTGGCCCGGTTTCTCGGCCCCCGCCCTGGTCTCCGCACCGCCGGAGTACTCTCCTTACCGTCCGGTTTTTCAACGTCCACTGCAATTTCCGATAATCTGTTTTCAAATATGCTGTGTTTCTGGTGTCTGTTTGCTGTGCTGCTTTGAAAAATGTCCCGGTTTAAGACCTATGTGTGGGAGGCAGAGATGTACGTCCTCTTACCATGCCGCCATCTTGCACCCCCCTAAATAATTGTTTCAAGATGAGACTTTTGTTGGGGAGGGAAGGATTGTGAATTGGATCTAGAAAGCAGTGAGGTTGTGGGAAGTCAGATTTTGAAGTAAGGTGGGAGTAAAGGATAGTAAATAAGTATAGTGTGTGAGAGAATAGAGTTAACCTCTACAGTAATAGAGTTCAGGAAACTGTGAAGTGGTCTAAGATCTGGAATGGGTGTTGTGAAGTATTTACAGTTGTATGGAACAGCTATTATTTACAATAATATTAGAGCAACCATCATATGACAGAATCTATGAGATCTAGATAACAAGAATAGGGAGTATAGGGCCTTGAGTAGTCTTCTAATGGAAAACAGGTGAAGTGAAGGACACTAAATTAGCAACATACTATGAAAGAGAGAACAGGGGAAACCTGTCAAATGATACAGTATAACCAGCCAAGAAAAGAAGACTATACAGAAAGAAGAGGAATACAAAAATACTGCTAAAATGAAAGATGTAAGAATAATGGGAAAAATAATAGTACAAATATGCAATAACTTGCTGGACCTCTGTAATAGCAATGTGAAATTTGTCTCACTGTCACAGCCATTGGAATGCCCCCTCTTTGTGTCCAACTCTGGTCTTTTCACAGTTCTAGGTTTTTTGTCTCACTTGTGGGTATTTAAAAAAAGCGGAAGAAGGAAGAAAGATGAGATGAAATTAGAAAGAAAGGAAGAGGGAAATGACAAGAAAGAAGGAAAGAGTGGAAAAAGGAATTGAAAGATAAAAAAATAATAAAAATTGCAAAAATACTTAAAAACAACAACATAAAAATATACCAAGAAACTTATTGTTGGTTTCAAACTGGCCAAACCAGTTTTGCTGGTCTTCTGGCTGCAGTTGGCTGAGGGGTGACTGGTATGGCTTTTCTCCCTTCTGGAGCCTGGTGCCTCTCACTATGGCTCTTTCTGTGTGGGACTGGGTTACTGCTGTGGTCTGGGGTGCCGGTGCACGCTCACCAGGCTGCCTGGATTCCATGGGTTTGGTAGCACACCCTTCCTTCCCAGTGCCATGGGGGTGTGCAGGGCCTTCTGCTCAACTTTGGGATCGCTGCCTGGCTGTGTGAGGAGCTAGTTGGAGCGATTGCTACAGGAGAACTCCCCAAATAGTGACTCTCTCTTCACCCTTCCTTTTTAAGAGATTCCTCCTACTCAATCCTGTTGCTCTGTGCAATGGCCTGGCCTTGTGCACAGCCCAATTCTCCAGCCAGACTGGTGACTATTGGGGTCAGAGCCTATCACTGTGTAACTCCCAGCTCTCCCCTTCCAGTGTCCACAGACTCTGTGGGTGCTCACAGTTCCTGTGTGTTTGCCACTTAGCCCTTATTCCCCTCTCTGTGGCTTCAAGCAGCCAGGTCTCTCCCAGTGCTGCTCAAACTTTGTTTGGCAGGGGAGGGAGCAGTTGACCTGGCTCTCTCCCAAGGACCCTGTGGCAGACCATGTGGGTGCTGGCAGGGCTGCAGATGCCCCTTGTCCCCACACCAGCCTCTGGGACCTTATTGTCTTGAAGTGGTCTCCTTACTGTCTGGTTTTTCAGAGTCTGCTACAATTTTTGGTCTCATATTTTCATATATGCTGGGGTACTGTTGGCTGTTTGCTCTGTTCCTCTGCAGATTGGCTAGATTTTTTTCCCATGTGTAGGGGGAGGTGGAATCTGGTCCCTCCTACCATGGCACCATCCTCCTCCTCTGAATTGTTTTCTGAATTTCCTTTTTGGATCACTCATTTTCAATGTGTGGAAGTTCAAATGTTTTGCATTTGCCTATCTTGTACAAATTGAAACTTTTGTCGGATTTGTCCATTACCTCTATTAGTTGTTTTGTGTATTCATTGGGATATATATCATATATAATATATATCATATTTGAGATATATAGCATTTATATTATATATACAGTGATACACACACACACACACACACACACTGTGTGTGTGTGTGATCTCTGTGAAGTGGCACCCATATAACATCTGGCTGTGAAAATCAGGAGGAATTCTGTTCACCAGGGCAAGATCACAGCCTGTTAAAAATCTAGGTGCCCTCTGAAAGGGACAACTAACAAAATATAATCATATCCACTCACCCCGGGAGCCAGCATGTGGAAAGCAGCTTGGAGTAGACTAGAGTCCTGCAAGGAGTGACTGAGTAGTATGGCTCTAGGGAGGTACACACACACACACACACACACACACACACACACACACACACACACATTCATGTCATCTGTGAATAGAGATAGTTTTACTTCTTTCTTTTCTATTTAAATGACTTATTTTTTTTTATTTGCCTAATTGCTCTGGCTAGAACTTTCAGTCTGATGTTGAATAGAAGGGAAAAAAGTGTCTAGTTTATGCTCTTATGTGTTGGGAACCACCCTATCTGGTTTCAGAATCTGTAATCCCATATTGGGTAAGGCTGAGTAAAAAGGCCTTGGGGCCATTACCCATTAAGGAGACAGAACTTATCCTCCCAGCAGGGGTGCAGTCTCTGCCCCCTTTACTTCACCCTACTTGGCACCTGGAGGATGGCTGGATAGTCAATGAGGGGTAAGATTCCTCAAGGAAGGAACAACCTAAGATAGGCACAGTCTCAAAGGGGCCACCAGGGAAGGATTTAGGATATTACAGAAGAGGGACAAAAGACTCTCAACCCTTTTATTTGTCATAGCCTGAGTCTTCATTCTATCTGTAAAAAACCTCCTAATCTCTGGGCTGCCTTGCTTCCCCCACCTGATTCAGGCCCGAAACAATGCTGAAAGAGGGTGCAGCCCTGTGCCAGAATGGGTGGTCCCTGGCCTGGGGTGGGGCAAATCAGGCCTAAGAAAGAATGCATGAAATCCTGTTTAACCTGCTTTGCTAAGAATGTCCTCAATTTAAATGTTAAGGGTCCAAGCATAAAATGAGTTTGTTTCCCAAAGTTTTATGGCCTTTGGCTTCACTCTATCTATCTGATCCTGACTCAGAATAAGCCCTTATGGTTCTTTGAATGTTGTCTATTCATTGATCATTACTGCCTGGCAATGATTGATGAGTTTTATGTATATGCCCTGCATTTCCATGCAAATAAACCCAATAAAAACCTAGGGAAAGCAGTGCTCAAGGCCCTTCTCCTCAGACAGAATGGCCACCTTTCCTACCCAAGCAATTGTGTCTCGGTAAATTTATGCTCATTTGTAGCAGCTGGGAGGGCTCTGGGATACAGAGCTCCCCCACATTTATGGAAAAAGGTTTTGATTTTTCATAATCAAATATGATACTACCTGTGGGTATTTCATAAATACCCATTATAAGGTTAATGAAGTCTCTTTCCACTCCTAGTGTGTTGAGTGTTGTTTCATGATAGGTTGTTGAGTTTTTTTCAAATGCTCTTTGTCTTTTAATAAAGATAAGCACGTACTTTTCCCTTTATTCTGTTAATTTGGTATATTAAAATGATTGATTTTCTTGAAATAATTTTAAATTCCTGGAATAAAAGCTATTTTGTCATGGTGTATGATCCTTTTAATAGGCTGCTGGATTTAGTTTACTAGTATATTATAGAGGATTTTTGCATCTATATTCATAAGGGATGTTGCTTTGCAGCTTTGTCTTCATGTAAGGTGTCGATCTGGATATGTTATCAAAGAAATGTTGGCGCCATAAAATGAGTTAGGAATCATTCTCACTATTTTTTGAAAGAGTTTAACAAGCATTGGTTTTAATTCCTCCTTAAATACTGCTAGAATTCACCAGTGAAGCTATCTATTGTTGAGATTTTCTTCCAGATATCTTTGATTACTGATTCGATCTTTTTTTGGCTATTAGATCTGTTCAGCATTGTTATTGCTTCTTCAGTCAGGTTTGATAGTCTCTAAGTTTGTGTGAATTTTTAAATTTCATCTCAATGATCTAATTTCTTTGTATACAAGTATTCATTTTTTCTTATAATATTTTTATTTCCATAAAGTTGGTAATGTCCCCACCTTTGTTTCCAATTTTAGTAAATCAATTCTTTTTTCTCAGTTAATGTACATAAATATTGTTAATTTTCTTTATCTTTACAAAAAAACTTTTTCTTTGGTTGATTTCCTGTATTGTTTTCCTACTATAGTTTCCTTAATATAATACCTCTAATATTTATTATTTCCTATATTCTCCTAGCTTTAGGTTTAATTTGTTCTTTTTCTAGGTCTTAAAGTGCAAAATCAGATTATCAATTGTAATTCTTTTATTTATATTCTTTTTATTTTAATTGTTGTTCAAGTACAGTTTTCTGCCTTTTACTTCCATCCCAGCCCACCCCAAGAGCCCTCCCCACCTCCCTCCCATTTCCACCCCCCCATTTTTGTCCATGTGTACTTTATACTTACTCCTGTAAACCCTTCCCCTTTCCCCATGAAATTCACTCCCATCTCCCCTCTGGTCATTGTCAGCCTGTTCCCTATTTCTGTGTCTTTGGTTATACTTTGCTTGTTTGTTTCTTTTGTTGATTAGGTTCCTATTAAAGGTGAGATCATACAGTATTTGTCTTTCACCACCTGGCTTATTTTGCTTAGCATAATGCTTTCCAGTTCCATCCATGCAGTTGCAAAGGGTAGGAGCTCCTCTGTCTTTCTGCTGCATAGAATTCTATTGTGTAAATGTGCCATAGTTTCTTGATCCACTAATTTACTGAAGAGCACCTAGATTGCTTCCAAAACTTGGCTATTGTAAATTGTGCTGCTAAGAACATGGGGTGTTTAGGTTCTTTTGGATTGGTGTTTCAGGGTTCTTAGGATATAATCCTAGCAGCGGAATTGATGGGTCAAAAGGCAGTTCCATTTTTAGTTTTCTTAGAAAATTCCATACTGTTTTCCATAGTGGTTGTACCAGTCTGCAGTCCCACCAACAGTGTACCAAGGTTCCTTTTTCTCCAGAATCACTCCAACACATGTTGTTTGTTGCTTTGTTTATGATAGCCATTATGACTGGTGTGAAGTGGTATCTCATTGTGGTTTTAATTTGCATCTCTCTGATAGTTAGAAATACTGAGCATCGTTTCATGTGTCTCTGGATCCTCTGAATGTCCTCGTTGGAAAAGTGCCTGTTCAAGACCTTTGCCCATTTTTTAATTGGATTGCTTGTCTTCTTAGAATGGAGTCATGTAAGTTCTTTATATATTTTGGAGATTAAACCCTTATCTGAGGTGTCATGGGCAAATATGTTTTCCCCTACAGTTGGTTCTCTTTTTATTTTAATACTGTTTTCTTTAGCTGTGTAGAAGCTTTTTATTTTGATAAGATCCCACTTGTTTATTCCTTCCTTTATGTCCATTGCTTTAGGGGACATATCAGTAAAAATGTTACTGTGTGAAATATCTGAGATTTTCTTGCCTATGTTCTGCTCTAGGACTTTAATGGTGTCATAGCTTGTATTTAAAATTTTATCCACCTTGAATTTATTTTTGTGTATGGTATTAGTTGGTGCTTGAGTTTCATTTTTTTTTTACATGTAGTTGTCCAGCTCTCCCAATGTTATTTGTTGAAGAGGCTATTTTTACTCTGTTTTAAGTTACTGCTACCTTTGTCAAATATTAATTAACTGTAGAGACTTGGGTTTATTTCTGGGCTCTCTCTTCTGTTCCATTGGTCTATGTGCCTGTTTTTATGCCAGTACCAGGCTCTTTTGATTACAGTGGCCTTGTAATATAGTTTGGTATCAGATATTGTGATTCCCTCCTACTTTGCTCTTCTTTCTCAAAATTGCAGCAGGTATTTGGGGTCATTTATGGTTCCATATAAATTTTTGAAGTGTTTGTTCTATGTCTATGAAATATGCCTTTGTTACTCTAATAGGTATTGCATTAAATGTGTAAATTCCTTTGCGTAGTATGGACATTTTGATGATGTCAGTTCTTCCGATCCATGAACATAGTATATGTTTTCATTTGTTTGTGTCTTCCTTGATTTCTTTCTTCAGTGTTGTAGAGTTTTCTGAGTGCAGTTTTTTTCCCTTCTTCTTTAGGTTTATTCCTAGGTATTCTGTTTTTCTTTTTGCTATATCAAATGAGACTTTTTCTTGATTTCTGCTGTTTCATTGTTGGTATACAAAAATACCTTTGATTTTTGGATATTGAGTATGTATCCCACCATTTTGCCAAATTCATTTATTAGGTCGAGCAGTTGTTTGGTGGACTCTATAGGATTTTCTATGTACAGTACCATGTCATCTGCAAACAATGATAGTTTTGTTTCCTCCTTTCCAATTTGGATGCCTTTTAATTCTTTTTCTTGTCTAATCTCTGTTGCTAATACTTCCAATACTGTATTGAATAGAAGTGGTGAAAGTGGACAACTTTGTCTTGTTCCTGATATTAGTGGAAGAGATTTTAGTTTTTGCCCACTGAGTATGATGTTGGCTATTGGTCTGTCATATATGGCCTTTATTATGTAGAGTAATGCTCCTTCTATTCCCACTTTGCCGAGTGTTTTTATAATAGATAGGTGCTGTACCTTATGAAATGCTTTTTATGCATCTATTGCTATAATCATGTGATTTTTGGCTTTACTTTTGTGTATGTGGTGTATTACATTTATTGATTTTTGAATATTGTACCATCCTTGTATCCCTGAGATGAATCCTACTTGGTTATGGTGTATGATGTTTTTACTGTATTGTTGGATGCAGTTTGCCAATATTTTGTTGGGGATTTTACCATCTATGTTCATCAGCGATATTGGCCTGAAAATTTCTTTCTTTCTTGTGTCTTATCTGTTTTGGGGATTAGGATGATGCTGGCTTCCTAAAAAGAGTTTGGGGTCTTCCATAATTCTGGACTTTTTGTAATAGTTTGTGAATGATAGGGGTTAGCTCTTCCTTAAATGCGTTAGAGAATTTCCCTGTGAAACCATCTGTTCCAGGGATGTTGTGTGTCATGATTTTTTGATTACTGCTTCAATTTCATCTGCTGTTATTGGTCTGTTCAGGATTTCTGCTTCTTCTTTATTGAGTTTTGGAAGATTATATTTTCCTAGAAATTTGTTCATGTCACCGAGGTTTTCAAATTTTAAGGCATACAGTTCTTTGTAGTAATTTCTTACAATCCTTTGTATTTCTGTGATATCAGTTGTATTCTCTCTTGTTTCATTTCTGATTTTGTTTATTTGGGTCCTCTCTCTTTTTTCTTGATGAGCCTTCTTAAAGGCTTGTCGATTTTGTTTACCTTTTTAAATATCCAGCTCCTGGATTCAGTGATCCTTAAAACTGTGGTTTTAGTCTGTATGTCATTTAATTCTGCTCTGATCTTGGTTATTTCCTTCCTTTTACTTGCTCTGGGGTATCTTTGTTGTTGTTATTTGAGTTCTTGTAGGTGTATAGTTAGGTTGTTTGTTTGAAATATTTCTATTTTTTTAGTAGGCCTATATAGCTATGAACTTCCCTTTCAGGTCTGCCTTCACTGTGTCCCATAAATTTTGGGTTGTTGTGAGTTCATTTTCATTTGTTTTCAGAAACTTTTTGATTTCTTCCCTAATTTCATTCTTGACTCATTTATTTTTTAATACCTTGCTATTCAGTCTCCAAGATTTTGAGCGTTTTGGGTTTTTTCCCTTGTGGTTGGTTTCTGGTTTCAGTCCCTTGTGGTTGGAAAAAATGCTTGATATAATTTCAATTTTCTTGAAATTGTTGAGGCATGTTGTGTCTTATTATGTGGTCTATCTTTGAAAATGTTCCATGTGCATTTAAAAAGAATCTTTATTTACCTTCTTTGCAATGAAGGGCTGTACATATATCCGTTATATACATTTCATGTAGGCCATTGTTCAATGCCACAATATCTTTGTTGATATTTTTTTGGAAGATCTGTTCACTTTTGACAGTGGAGTGTTAAAATTCCCTACCACAATTGTGCTGCTGTCAGTATCTTTGGTGAAGTCCTCCAAAATTTTCTTTATGTATTTTGATGCTCCTATTTTGGGTTCATAAATATTTACTATGTTTATATCTTCTTGGTGGATTCTTCCCTTGAGTATTATGAAGTGACCTTTTGGGTCTCTCTTTATGGCCCTTTTTTTGAAGTCTATTTTATCTGATATGAGTATTGGTACCTTGGCTTTTTTTTCCCTGTTCATTTGCTTCGAACATTTGTTTCCATTCCTTCACTTTCAGTCTGTATAGGTCTTTTGTTTTGAAGTGTGTCTCTTGTAAGCAGCATATGCGTGGGTCATTCTTTCTTATTCATTTGGCTATTCTGTGTCTTCATTGGAACACTTCATCCATTTATGTTTAAAGTTATTATGCATAGGTGCTTATTCATTGCCATTTTTTGTATCTGTGTTCCTGTCTCTCTTTCTCTTTTTCTTCCTTTTCTCAAAACAAAGCCTTTAGCATCTCTTATAGAGCTGATTTAGTGAAAGTGTATTCTCTTAGACTTCTTTTGCCTGAGAAGCTTGTATTTGGCCTTCCATTTTAATTGAGGATCTTGCTGGATAAAGTATTCTTGGTTGTTGACCTCTGGTTCTCATTTTTTGGTATATTTCTTAACATTCTTTTATGGCTTTGATCATTTGCATTGAAAAGTCAGCTACTGCTAGTTGTACCAATCCTCCCTTGTATGTTCCTTCCTGTTTGTCCCTTGTTACCTTTAAGATTCTCTCTTTGTCTAGGAATTTTGTTTTTTAATTATGATGTGTTTTTAAGTGGGCCTCTTTGTGTTTCTCTTGAATGGGACTCTCTGTGTTTCCTGAATTTTTGTGACCTTTTTCTTTCATCAAATTAAGGAAGTTTTCCATCATTAGTTTTTCAAACAATTTTTCTGTCCTTTGTTCTTCTTTTCCTTGTGGTATCCCTATTATATTGGTATTATTATATTTCATGTTGTCTTGCAGCTCCCTTACCACGTGCTCATTCTTTCTGAGTCTCTCTTTTTTTGCTCTCTATGAGGTTTTTTTTCAACCTTGTCCTCCAGCTCACTGATTCGATCCCCTCCTTCTTCCAGCCTGTTTTTAATTCCTTCTAGTATGTTTCTTATTTCTGAGATTTTATTGTTCATGTCTTGCAGGTTTTTGTTTACAGTTTCTATTTTCTTTTCAATGTTGAGGTAGTTCTCACTCAGTGTCTTGTACTTGTCTGTGATTTCCTTGAGCATATTTATAACCATTTCTTTGAATTCTATATCTGATAGTTTGGTTAGCGGCATTTCATTTAGCTCTTTATATTGGAGTCTTCCATTTCTTTTCATTATGTGTTCTTTTTTCTCTCCCTGTTTGACATGACTTTTTTGTTTGTTTTTGCACTTTCTGATATTTTGCTTTGTTAGCTGTCTTTGTAGTGTGAAGTTCTATTGTAGGAATTCTATGGCCTCTTTGATCTCCTTGTCTGGATCCTTTAAGTTTGCCCTTTCTTCTGCTTGTGTGGGCTTTCTTGTCTCACTTGCTATTTTACCTTTTGGTGGTTCTTTTGTTGGTGTTTTCTTTTCTCCAATAAGTATATTGATGTTTCCCACTTCCATCTATTCTTGTATGTGATTTGTGGCAGGGGGTACGCAAAATGGATTAAGGCAGTGGGTGCATTATTTATGGGATTTAAACAATTGTGAAACACCAATCCAAAAGAACCTATGTCCCTCCATGTTCATAGCAGCACAATTTACAATAGCCAAGTGCTGGAAGAAACCTAGGTGACCACCAGTAAATGAATGGATCAAAAACTACGGTACATTTACACAATGGATTTCTAAGCAGCAGAAAGAAAGAAAGAACTCCTACCCTTTGCGACAGCATAGATGGACCTGGAAAACATTATGCTAAGTGAAATAACCCAGGTGGTGAAGGACAAATACCATATGATCTCACCTTTAACAGGAACCTAATCAACAAAAAAAGAAATGAGCAAAGTATAGCCAAAGACACTGAAACTGAGAACAGGCTGACAGAGGCCAGAGTGGAGAGGCAGGGAATTTCAGGGGGAAAGGGGAACAGCTTAGAGCAACAAATATAAAGGACACATGGGCAAAAACAAGTGGGGGTGTAAATGGGATGGAAGTGGGGAAGCCTGTTGGGGGTGTTCAGATGGGGGTAAAAGGCTGAAAAGTGTACTTGAATTAGGTTAAAAAAATAAAGTACTGACAATTTGAGAACAGATAGGAGATTCTTTGGATAAGTATAACATTAACTGTAATACTTCACCCAAGTAGACATTTTTTATAAAAGGTGAAAGGGAGATGAGTCTCTTATTAGAGGGGATGATGATTGTAAGCTGAATCTGGAAAACTGAGCACTTGTGTAATGTTAGCTGAGGATACATAGTGAGAGTAAAGGATAGAAAGTAGGTGTAGTGTGAGAGGGAATCCTGTTAACCATAACAATAATAATGTTCAGGATTAATGTGAAGTGAGCTAAGATCAGAGAGGGTTGCTGTGTAGTAGGTAAAATTGTATGAAACAATTATTTACAATAATGCTGGAACAACAATAATATGACAAGAAATATATGATTTGGATAACCAGAATAAAAAGTACTTGATCAAGAATTGTATGTTATTGGAACATGGGTGAAGTGAAAGAAGGAAAATTAAAATACAATAAAAAGAGAATAAGGAAAACCAGTAAAACAATGCAATTAAATAGAGAAATAAAATGAAGAAAACTAAAGATAAGGAAGAGAAATAAAATTACTAATAAAATAAAAGTGGTAAAAATAATGAGTAAAAATAATAATACACATAAGCAGTAAAATGCTAGCTCTATGGGATAGCAATGTGTAATTTGTCTCAGTTTCTCAGTTTTTGTGGTTAGCCTTGTGCTCCCCTTTGGATCTGTCTCTGGACCCTTTGTAACTCCACGTGTTATTGTTTCAGTTGGGGGAAGAAAAAAAGGGGAAAAAAGATAGAGGAAAAATAAGTCACCTGGTGAATTTAAACCTGTTCAGTGAGTTTTGCTGGTCTTCCTGGATGCTACAGGGAGAGGAGGTCTGGGCTTTGCTTTTCTCCCTTCCTATGGTTTTGAGAGGAGGGAGACCAGGTCTGCAACACAATATTCACCATTTCCAGGACTCTGGCACAGGTCCTCCATGAGTTTCCATGCTCAAATCAGCCACTCAGCTGTGCACAGCCTGGGTCAGTCTCTGGGTGTGCAGCATGAGACAAGCTGGGCATGTGGTCCCACTCAGCCACTCAGTCTCAAGTGTGCAGCATGGGACTGTAACATGATGCAGCCAAGGGGGTGCCCAAATGGGGATTTCTAATGGGGTTCAAAACTCAGGGTGTCCAGGAAATATTAGAAAAAACAATATATAGAATGTTCTCACCCCCACAAACGTGAGCTTGGGGATGGCACACCTGGAGCAGGGCCATTGAGAGCTGTTTTGCATAGCACCAGCTTTGCAGCTAACCTCTGACATGGTCATTTAACATATCTATAACTTTTAACTGTTTTCATGTATATGTTAAATAGCTGTAGCCATGCTTTGATCCAGGGAGATGGGAGTGACTTCAATCCATGATGTAACTGGGATGCAACTCCCTCTGGTTACAGGACCTGTGTGAGAACTTGCAAATGATTGTCTTCATGCCATGGGGTCACACCTGCCTGGACTTACTATGGCAGCCCAGTAAAGCCAGAAGAATATGGGAATGCTGGCAGGTGTAACTGATTGTGGGAGAAGTTGGAAATGGGGGTGCAGAGGAAAATTGTTGCTGGGATTCAAACCCAGGCATGGCAGCCATGCTGGCTTTTTGGGACCATGTGGCTTTGGTGAAAGTTGGGACCCTTCAGCTTTGGGGTTCTCCCTTTTTCCACATGGCTTACAAAGTAGGAAAGACCTTGTTGGGAAGAAAAGGGGTGAAAGGACTCTTGCAGTGTTGCGGGCACTGGCCAGCAGTGTCTGTCTCATTATGGATGAATTAAAACATACACACAGACTACTGAGTCTGGTGGAGGAATAAGGATGACAGCATGGCTTTTCTCTCAAGAGGAGCAAAAGCTGTGGCCTCTGCCATGACAGGCCTTTATTCTAATATCTCCTTACATTCCAAGATGGTTCTTCCTCACTATCCTGGTTACAACAAAGGAGCCAATGCCCCTCATTACATAAGAGAAGAATGATATTAGCAAATGAATAGCCAGCCTTACACTGGTCTCTGGAAAGTACTTGCAGGATGAGGGGGTTTTAGCAAAGAGCAAGCCCAAAAACAGCCTAAGTATATTGTAAATCTGATTACCCGTGAGAGAACCTATCTGTGGGCATGGGTCTTGTGCATTCCAAGTGGGAGCTGGACCCATGCCATGCAGAAGGGTCTGCCACATTGCTGTGGGCCATGAGGAGTTGCCTCATGGTTTTGGATTAACAGGAGATCACAGTGGCAACACAGCTGATGGTGCCAGGACCAAGGGGCTGCCTGAACCCTGGACTTCTACTACTTTTCCTGATATATGGTACCTTAGACTGGTCAGAGGGTGAAGGAAGGACTGTGTGTGTTTGTGGGTATTCTAAACGAATTTAGCATTTTAACAAAGATATTAAGTCATTACTTTAAGTCTTTATAACTCTTTGAATAAATAATTCCTTTCCTTTTCACCAATCTCTGGTATCAAGAGACATCTTTCCATTGCAGCAGGCAAGACAAACCTATGATGGGGCAGGGGGACCCCAGGAGCAGAAAGAGGGGGTCCATTCAGTAATAGTATTCATTCACCACCCCCATCCAGTCTGTTCTGTAACAAGACAAGCTCAGGCATGAGGTTGCACTTGGTCACTCAGCCTCTGGGCACACACAGCTCAAATCACCCTTGGGGTGAGCTAGCCACTCTAGAGTTCCTTATAAAGCAGCTGCCTATGGTTCTTAACAAGCTCTCTGCTTTTCACACAGCCAAAATTTTCAAACTGTCCAGAGACTATCCAAGTCAGGGTCCAACACGGCCTTACTCCTCCCTTTTCCAGGTGTTGTCTGGCACCTCAATTTCTCTGGTGCCAAAGTCCACAGTCCCAGCGGATATGTACTGCCTCTGTGTGTCTCCTAGTTCATCTCTATTCCCCTGCAACAACTTCTAGCATCCAGGTTCTTCCTTGTGCCAGGCTTCCCTCCCTGCTCTGGTAAGGGAGGGAGCTGGTGATCTAACTCTCTCTATCCTGTGGCAGGCACTGGCCTGGGGGCCGCAACAGCCATGGTCCTCTCATGGGTCCCAGGGACCTTACTGTCCCAGTGCAATCTCCTCACCACTTGTTTTTCAATGTCCTCTGCAATTTTTTGCCTCCAAACTTCATGTAAGCTGGGATTCCATTAGCAGTTCACTCTCTTCCTCAGAAGATCAGCTAGGTATTCCAGCTGAGCACAGGGAGAACTGGGCTCTGCTCCCACTTACCTCACCTCCATCTTCCTAATTCTTCTTGTATTTTATCATTACCATTTATCTACCCCATATCTTCTTCCATCTCCACCCACCCTGCCCCCTGCAAACACCACAGTGTTGTCCATTTCCATGAGTTCATTCTCTTTCTTCTTTTTTGCTAGATCCCTCTAAGCCCCCAACATACCCCAGAGCTGTCAGCCAGCTCTGTATCTATGATTCTGTCTCTATATTGCTCTTAGTTCACTTTGTTCATTAGATTCCACATATGAGTGAAATCATATGGTATTTTTCTTTCCCTGACTGGCTTATTTCACTTAGCATAATGTTCTGTAGGTCTATCCACACTGTTGAAAAGGTAAAATTTCCTTCTTTTTTTTAGAGCTGAGTAGTATTCCATTGTGTCAGTGTACCATAGCTGTTTTATCCACTTATCTACTTCACACTTGGGCTGCTTCAAACTTTTGGCTATTGTAAATAATTTTACAATAAACATAGGGATGCATGTATTCTTTTGAATTAGTGTTTCATTGTTATTCTATAAATTGCTGGAAGTGAGATTGCTGTGTCATAAGGCAGTTCTGTATTTAATTTATTCTGGTAACTCCATACTGCTTTTCACATTGGCTGCATCAGTCTCCATACCTATCAACAGTGCACAAAGCTTCCCTTTTCTCTCCATCTTCACCAACACTTGTGGGTTGATTTATTAATGATAGCCATTCTGGCACCTGTGGGGTGATATTTCATTGTGGTTTTAAGTTGCATTTTTCTGATTATTAGTGATATTGAGTATCTTTTCATGTGTGTATTGGCCATTCGTATGTCTTCCTTAGAGAAATATTAATTTGGAACTTTTGTCAATTTTTTTAATTGGGTTGTTTTTTGTCTTGAGATTTAAAAGTTCTTTATAAATTGTGAATAGTAATCACTTATCAGTTATATCAGCAAATGTCTCAATGTGAAGACTTTCAATAGATTGTATATTTATTGTGTTGAGAGTTTCCTTTGCTGTGAAATTTTTTTAGTTTGATATAGTACCATTTGTTTATTTTTTCTTTTGTGTCCCTTGCCCAAGAAGATATATTACAAAAGAATGTTGGTATGAGGAGTGCCCGAGATTTTACTGCCTATGTTTTCTTCTAGGATTTTTATGGTTTCAAGTCTAACATATTTGTCTTTAATCAATTTTAAATTTATTATTGTGTGTAGACTAAGAAAGTGCTCTACTTTCATTTTTTGCACTCATTTGTCCAACTTTCCCAACACCATTTATTGTATAAACTATCTTTAGCCCATTGTATATTTTTGCATCCTTTGTCAAATATTACTTGATTATAAAGATGTGACTTTATTTCTGGGCTCTATTATTTTCCATTGATCTATATATTTGTTTTTATGCCAGTACTGTACTGTTTTGATTACTATGGTATTATAGTATAGTTTGATATTAGATAGAGTGATTCCTCCAAATTTGTTTCTCAGATTTTGGATTGTTGGTCCTCATTTTCATTTGTTTCAAGGTATCTTTTGATTTCTTTCTTCATCTCATTGTTAACCCATCCTTTGTTTAGTAATATGTTATTTACTTTACATGTTTTTGTGTTTTTCAGTTATCTTCTTGTGATTGATTTCTAGTTTCATAGTGTTATGGTGAGAGAAGATGATATGATTTCAGTCTCCGTAGATTTATTGAAACTTTTTTTGTGTGTTCTAACATTTGCTGTATTCTAGAAAACTGTTCTATGTGCTCTTGAAAAGAATGTATATTCTTCTGTTTTGGGTTAAAATGATCTGAGGATATCAATTAAATCCATTTGATCTAGAGTGTCATTTAAGGCTGCAGTCTCCTTGTTAATTTTTTGTTGGGAAGTTCTAGCTACTGGTGCCATTAGTGTGTTAGAATCCCCTGGTATGACTGTATGTCTCTCTCTCCCTTTATGCATATCAAAATTTGCCTTACAAATTTATGTGTTTCTATGTTAGGTCCATAAATGTTACTAGGGTTTTACCCTCTTGTTGAATTGTTCCTTTTATCATTATGTAGTGCTCTTTGTCTCTTACTATAGCATTGGTTTGAAAGTCTATTTTATCAGATATAAATATTGCTGCCCCAACTTTTTTTCCTATTTGCATGAAATATCTTTTTTAAAACTAATCTACTAAATATTAATTTTTATTTAGTATCCTTTCTTTTTTCTTCTTCAATTATTTTTAATTGTTTTTCAAGTGCAGCTATCTCCATTTCTCTCTCACAACTCCTCCACTCCACCCCTTATTGTTTTTGTCTGGGTTTGTTTTTCTTTCTGAGGTAGATATCTTGAAGACAGTGTATACATAGATCTTCTTTTCTTTTTTTAAAAACATTTTATTTATTTATCTTTAGAGGGGAAGGGAAGAAGAGAAGGAGAGAGGGAAATATCAATGTATGGTTGCCTCTCCTGCATCCCTTGCCAGCAACTGACCTACAACCCAAGCATGTGCCCGACTGAGAATCTAACCATGATCCTTTGGTTCACAGGCTCATGCTCAATCCACTGAGCTACACCAGCCAGGGCTGGTCTTCTTTTCTTATCTATTCAGCTACTCTGTCTTTTAATTGGAGCATTTGAGCTCTTTACATTCAAAGTGTTTATCAATATATATGTATTTATTGTTATTTTATTTTTTAACTTTTTTCTTCTTCTCCTTCTTCTTGTTCTACTTCAAACAACTCCTTTAACATTTGTTGTAATACTGGTTTGGTAGTAATGAACTCCTTTATCTTTTTCTTGTTGGAAGGTCTTATTTCTCCCTTAATTTTAAGTTATAGCCCTGCTGGGTAAAGTACTTTATTGTAGGTCCTTGTTTTTTACAATTTTGAATATTTCATGCCAAACTCTTCTGGCTTGAAATGTTTCTTTTGAGAAATCAGATATGACAATCTCATGGGAGCTCTCTTGTAGGTAACTAGCTGCTTTTTTCTTATGGCTTTTAATGTTCTCTTCTTGTCTTTAATCCCTGCCATTTTAATTATGGTGTGTCTTTGTGTGGACATCATTGGGTCCATCTTGTCTGGTACTCTCTGGGCTTCCTGGACTTCTATGTCTTTTTACTTCATCAGGTTAGAAAAATTTTCAGTTTTTATCTCTTTAAATAGGTTCTCAATTCTTCGCTCTCTTTCTTCTCCTGTTACCTTTATGATGCAGATGTTGTTATGCTTCATATTCTCCCAAAGGTCCCTTAAACTATTCTCATTTTTAAATTATTTTTTATTTTTTCTACTCTGATTGAATGTTTTTTTAAACCTTATCTTCCAAACTCTGCTTATCTTACCTGCTATTTATTCATTTTAGTGCTATTTATTCATTTTACTTATTTCAGATACTGTGTACTTTATTTCTGACTGGTCATTTTTTTTACGGTGTCTATGTCTTTTTTCATGCTGTTGAACATCCTTATAGACATTACTTTCAACTTTACATCTGATGTATTGATTGTCCCAATTTCATTTGGCTCATCTTCTGGAGAATTTTCTCATTCTTTCATTTGGGGCCTGTTTCTTTGTCTTCCCATTTTGGCTGCCCCTTTGTGTTTGTTTTTATGTATTAGGTAGATGTGCAAAAACTCTGGTGCAGACCCAGGTCAGACTGTGCCTATGACTGGCCAAGGGAAACCTGTTTGGAGCTATCAGCAATCCATAGCTCATGGTTTATTCTGCTGGGACTGGTTGCCTTGTTAAAAGACCAAGTTTCACACCACTGCTGTCTTTTACCAGCACCAGTCCCAGGGGTTGGTCAGCAAGTCTAAAGGCACCAAGGCATCTCTGGCTTCACACTGCCTGATAGGCTTAGTCACTGGAAGATCTTCCAGCTGTACTCCTCAGCAGGACTTAAGCTCCACAGGGTGGGTCAAGAAGGATTCCTGAAGGTTGAGCTATTGCTTCCCCCAAGCTAATGCCATTTGGAGGGGAGTGTTCTGTCCTAGATAGATAGATGGCTTCTGTAGAATGAGGGGATGACTGAGAATGGGGATCTTGGAGGCTGACCCTCTCTCCCCAGAGCCATAGACTCCAGACTCTTTTCACACAGCTCTAGTCTAATCTTCCCTTCCTCAACCAGATCTCAAGGTAAGTGGCTGCATGCAAAATCTTGTGCATTGATCCTTTAAGAGGATGGCTGTGTCTCTAGCTGTCTCCCCCTGGTAGACAGAAACCCTGCTGCTTTTCTCAGCTGGATGTTATGTGGGAGACTTTCCCAGTTCTGCTGCTCTAGGCTTGGGAGCTTGGCTTGGGGTTTAGATACCCCACTTCTCAGGGGACCCCCTTACAACAGAGATATGCCTCTGGAACTTCAGGTGCTGCCCATGGGAGCACAGCCAGTCCTCTCATACTTCCACCATTTCTACCCATCTCTATGTGGCTTCTTCTGTAAGTCCTTGGTCATAAGGCTTCTCTCCAACTAGTCTTCAATTGTTTATTCCTGATGATATTTCTATAATTTAGTTATAATTCCAGTTTGGTCCTGGGAGGAGGTTAGTGTAGCTTCCATGTAATCTGACACTATCTTCAGTCTCCTGGATTACCTTAATTAGTGCACATTCATCATGACTATAGTTACAATTAGTACTTTTGGACAGGATAAGTCCTTTTTCATTAAGATAATTTGATCCAGACAGGAGCAACCACTGTTTTGCAGGAAAATAATGCTTTTATAGAGCTATATTGATGTTTAATTCACCTGTCAGCAATGAGAAACTATGGAAAATAGTTTCTTCCCAGACTGTCTACAGTCTTACCTAGATTATATACTTTACTTAGCAAGGGGTTTCATAGAGACAGACAGTGGAATGTTGGGGTCCAGTCAAGACTTTTCTCATACAAGTTTTCTATTTTTATTCATCTACCCTACAATTATTTGTTGAAGGCTGCCTGTGCCAGGCACTGTTCTAAGTGTTAGAGATAGAGCACTAGACAAGGTGAAGTTCCTGTCACATGGCAATGGTATTCTATTGTCTAGTGTGTGTGTGTGTGTGTGTGTGTGTGTGTGTGTGTGTGTGTGTTGAAACATTAACAAATATAAACAAGTAAAATATTATATATGTACATACAATTTCAAATAGTGATAAGTGCAATGAAGGAAAGAAGTTGGCTAATGGTATAGAAAGTGCACTGGGATTGAGGGCAAGGCTATACTGTTACACTTAAGGATGTCTAATAAGAAGTAATTGCAGGAAATTTTAAGCAGGTGAATCACCTTATCTGAATAATGGATTGAAAATGATCGCTCTGCTACACAAACAATGGCATGTAAATTGGCAAGGGTGAATGCAGGGACATTAGAGTGCAGGTTGTTGTGATAATTTAAACCCAAGGTCATCATGCTCCACCTAAGATTTTAGCAATGTAGGGGTGAGAAGTGGGTGAATTTGTGAATGTCATGAATTCTAGAAGCATAAACAAGAGGATATGATGAGTTGGATATGGAATGGGAGGAAAAGAGAAGAGGTGCCTGTGTTTCTGTTTCGAATGACTGGGAAGATGTTGAGGACATTTACTAAAATGAGAACAGTGGAAGTAGGAGCAAATTTGGGAAGGAGAGAAAAAAATCTATTTTGGTAATATTTATTTTGAGATGCCTATAATAAAATGTAGATGCTGGATTGGCATCATGACTTTGGAACTCAGGGGAGAGAAGTCTGAGCTGAAGGTATACATTTGTGATTCATCAACATATAGAGGGAATTTAAAGCCATGGACCTGAATGAGATGCTTTGGCAATGAATGTACGAAGAGATTTGAAGTGGAATCCATGAGGCAATCTAAACATTATTGGTCAGGGAAATAAGGAGGAAGCAGAGGATACTAAGAAAGAGCAGCTAGGGAGGTAGGAGGACAAATCTAGTTAGTACATTTCTCAGAAATCTACATGAAAAAAGTGAATTTAGAGGAAGGACTGGTCTATTCTTTCAAGTCACACTAACTAGTGATGCCGAAAGGCCTGTCCTGAGCAACTGTGATATAAAGAATAGAATGCTGGTTTACAAAGCAGGAAACTTGAGTTTTAGTAATTAACTGGAACTAACTCCATCACCACAGTATTAGTAATCTATTTTTCCTTATGTAGGATGTTTTAGGCATTGGCCTAAGTGTTGGAACACACTACCTCAATGAATCCTCAAAACAATGATATGAGGTATATGCTATTATTATTCCCATTTTATGAATGGGAGAGTTCAGGGTCATAGAGATAAAATCATTTGCTCAGTGTCGCTCAGTGTCACACAGTGTCATCTAAGGTGAATTATTTTCCTTTTTTGAACCTTGGTTTCCCTTATGTATAAAATGTTTGAGTGGATTAGTTTACATTCTGTTCAGCAACAGGACATTCATCTCAAACCATAGCAGATGCAGCAACTCAATACATAAAACAGTAGAGTTGCACTATTTCAAACTTGCAATAGGTCTGTAGTTTCATACCTTTGGCTTCTGCCCATCCTGTACTCTCTGCCCTGTGATTTGCAAACCACTGAACTGGATGTATTAGATGTGTTGTTTGGCTTTTAAAACCTCTGAATTTGGATCCTTAATTGCCCCCACCCTTATGACTAAGCATTGGCATTACAGGGATATTGGTCAGTGTTAGGAGATTCTTCTGTGCTCTGGACCACATACCACAGAGATATCAATGCATATTGGATGAAGTCATGGTCACTTGCCCTTTGGTAAACTGGCCATGATGTAAGTTCCTCACTGCCTCTATTTTGAAGTAAATATCCAGATGAGTAAGGCCCAACACTGTATCTTGGAAAATCAGATGTTCACTAAATGCTTGATTTAAAAATAATTAATTAAGTAATCTTTATTTTCCTTTTAGGAAAGACTTTCTCTACATCTTCTATTAAAAGTTAGATTTGCCCCTTTCTATGTGTTCCCTGCAACCTCTTCTAATTCTCACTACAGATTTTTTTATTGCCATGTTGGGTGGTTATTTATCATCTGATTATATATTTCTCTCTTCTACTAGATGGAAACACATTCAAATATCTGACTTTGGCACTAGCATAGGATCTGTCCAATGTACTCATTCAATATACATTGAATGATAAGAGACTCTCCATCTTGGGAGAGGGTGGCTTTAAGAAAGGGAAAATATTATTTTGCAGACATCAAGGGAATTCTATGCCTCCTGTTTGTTTGGTGTTCATTGGAACACTTTGTCTCTGGGAACTTGCTTTGTACAGTGATATAAGTTTGTAATTTTTTGGAGCTTATTAGTATGCCATAAACAAAAAGGAGTACATGTGTTCCACTTCTCCCAGTGTGATCAGGCTGCTATGCAACACTTAGAGGAGAAAAACTTTGAATTTGATTTTCCAACTCCAATTCTGCTAATGGAAATGAAATACAGCCAGGCAAATACAATCAACAGCCTGCAAAGGGAGAAGATTGACATTTGTTGTAATGTGCTGCATTGGTCAAGACAGGGCAACAATTTAATTCCTGTCAGTGCAGAGACCTTTTGTAACTGGGAATATAAAATACTCACTGTAAATAGCAAGTAATGCCAAGTCTGAGTATTTTGATCTGTTGGTCACAATGGAAACCTTGGATGAAGGTGTATTTTTCTCTTCAAATCCAGTAGAATGGAGGAGCAGGAAAAAAAGAGGCACTGTGTCTTACTGACCTAGGTTTGAAATTCATTTCTGTGCATTATGGACAGTTGTTGAGCATAGGTCCTTTTGAATTGGTGTTTCAGGATTCATATGGTATAATCCCAGCAGTGGAATTGCTGGGTAAAAAAGCAGTTCCATTTTTAGTTTTGTGAGGAAATTCCATACTGTTTTCCACAGTGGATGCACCAGTCTACATTCCCACCAACAGTGCACTAGGGTTCCCTTTTCTCCACATTCTCTCCAGCACTTGTTTGTTGATTTGTTTATGATGGCCATTCTCAATAGTGTGAAGTGCTATCTCATTGTGGTTTTAATTGGCATCTCTCTGATGGCCAGTGATGCTGAGCATGCTTTCATATGTTTTTGGGCCCTCTGTATGTTCCTTTTGGAGAAGTGTCTGTTCAGGTCCTTTGCCCATTTTTAAATTGGATGGTTAGTCTTCCTGGAGGGGAGTTGTGTGAATTATTTATACATTTTGGAGATCAAATCCTAATCCTAGGTATCATTTGCAAATATTTTGCCATATGGTTGGTTCACTTTTCATTTTGCTAATGTTTTCTTTAGCCATGCAGAAGCTTTTTATTTTAATGGAATTCCATTTGCTTATTCTTTCCTTTATGTCCCTCATTCTGGGGGACATATCAGTGAAAATATTGCTGCATTGAATACCTGAGATTTTCCTGCCTATGTTCTCCTCTAGGAATTTTATGGTTTTGCACTTTATGTTTAAGTCCTTTATCAATTTTGAGTTTATTCTGGTGTATGGTGTAAGTTGGTAATCGAGTTTCATTTTTCTTTGTATGTAGCTTTCTAGTTCTCCTATCACCATTTGCTGAAGAGGCTATTTTTACCCCATTTTATGCTTCTGCTTCCTTTGTCAAATATTAATTAACCATAGAGACTTGTGTTTATTTCTGGGCTCTCTATTCTGTTCCATTGTTCTATGTGTCTGTTCTTATGCCAGTACCAGACAGTTTTGATTATCATGGCCTTGTAATATAGCCAAGTGTTGGAAGCAACCTAAGTGCCCATCAGTAAATGAGTGGATCAAAAAACTATGGTACCTTTACATAATGGAATACTATGCAACAGAAAGAAAGAAGCAGCTCCTACCCTTCACAACAGCGTGGGTGTATCTGGAGAACATTATGCTAAGTAAAATAAGCCAGGTGGTGAAAGACAAATACCATATGATCTCACCTATAAGTGGAACCTAATCAAGAAAACAAACAAGCAAGCAAAATTTAACCAGAGACATTGAAATTAAGAAAAACTGACAGTAACCAAAGGTGAGGGAGGAGAAGAATAATGGGGGAAAATAAGGAAAGTGTCATCAAGGAACATACATAAACAGCACATGGACATAGCAAAGGGGGTAGAAAGAAGGGTGGGATGCAGGGATGGGTGGGGGAAAATGAAAACAACTGTACTTGAACATCAATAAAAAAGGAATTCATTTCTGTGAATTTCTAGTGAATTTTGGCAAGTTACTCCATTTTTCTGAGCCTTAGTTACCTCTTCTATAAAATAAGGATAATGACATATACCTTGATAAGTTTGTGTGGCAATTTTAGATGGCTATATAAAGAACTTGGCATTCAGTAAATTCTCAAATTGTAGCACTTAAAAATTAAATTAGCTTTATTTGTGCTAGAAGTGTTCTCTGTATCTCATCTTAGTGACACATCTTACCTGCTAAGCACCTCAAGGAGGGTGATGATGACACCTGTGAGGGAAGGTAGGGAAGGCCATCTCTATGCTCTTAGGTATCTCAGTACTTCTTGTACCTGTCAGTTGGTGGAGGCACATGTATTTTCATTTGATTAGCCATTAAGTTATTCTTTTCTCTTTGAAAAAAAAATCCTCAATTGATAATTACCTTAGCACAGTTTATGCTAAAAGATTAATCTCTTTTATTCATTCATTCATTAGTTCTTTTCATAGGTATTTAGTAAGCGGCCACTATGAGAGAGTCCCCTTTCTAGGTGCTAGGATACAAGTCAGACTAATACCCTCATTTTCATAGAGCTTACAATCTTTTTGAGAGAAAGACAGTAAATAAGGTAAGTTAACTATATCATTGTATGTAATAGATAGCTCTAAGTACCAGGAGGAAAAAGCAGGAAAAGTTGATGAGAAGTATAAAAGTTATTGTAAAATTACAGGATTTCAGTTTTAGACAGAAAAGCTAGGGACAGGATCACTGACAAATTGACATTTGAGTAAAGGGCTGAGGAAATGCAAATATCTGGGGCAGACCATTCTAGGCAAAGGGTACAAGACAAATGCAAAGGCTTCAAGCTGGAGAATCACTGATGCATATACAGGGTAGCAAAGGGGCCAGAGTGTGGCAGGGGTTTAGTGAACAAGAAAAGCAGTAGTAGTAAATGAAGCCAGAGAGATAACTGAGGAGTTGGAGGGCAGAAGGTGAGGGCCTTGTGGGAAATAGTAAGTAATTTGCCTTTTACTCTAAAGGGTCTCTCTGGCTACTGCATAAAGCTTAGATTTGGACGTGGAAGCAAATGCAAGGGCAGGATATCAACTTGGAAGGTGATTGCCCATTTTACCCACTATTACTAGCAAAGAAAGTTGTATAAAGAAAAAGTTTGTCTTGGGAGGAGGACAGTAGCCTGTCAATAAGTCTGAAACAATCACCACTTGAAGAAGTATCTGCAGAGCATAAACCAGGAGGGCAGAAAGAGATCAAAGTAAATTATCTTTCTGATCATGTAACAAACTGATTTAACAATTTTGCTGTTACCTTGATTTTCCTAGTGGTGAGTGGGTTGGTGGGGGGTGGGGTCATCTCACCAAACTCAAGGCATTGCTTCTGCTCAGCTGTCATGGCCATTGTGGCAACAGTTTCATATTGAAATGCCAAACTGCAAATCCCTTCTTCTTTCTATTTTTTTCACCATTTCCCCCCTCAGATCTAATCTTCAGCTTTTGCCATGCACTCATGGCAAGGTTCTTTAGTATAAACAACAGAGTGTCTGAGATCTGGGAAGTTTGTTACATATGTTATTTCCTCTTTGGATGAGGAAATGGTAGGTTACAAGTTCTCCAAGGTTCAAGCCTTTAATATTGCCAGTTTTCTTAAATTACATTTATTTTGAATATATAGAAATAGAAGCATGGTGCTATTTCTAAGTTTCCTTTTACCTGAGAAGTAACCTAGGTACTAATGGCAGAATGTCACATCCTGCCTACTGCTAACTGCACCTAGAGGCAGGAAACACATTTGGCAAATTTAGTAAATAAGTAAATAAGCTCCAAGGAGGATGAGGCTGTGTTATGTTCTTAGCAATCAGGAGGGCTTAAAAAGGGCAAGGCCAATGTTTCATCACTTCAAGCAATGCAATGTGATTGTGGCAGAGCTAATCTGAGCTAATCTGTTGATGTCCACTGCCTGATCTGGTGCTTCCCTCCCAGGACAGTTCTGAATAAAAAAACAGCTGACATGGACCAAACTGTTCCACCACCCACTACCCAAGATGCTAAGCTTATCATCTGCCTCCCACCTTTCTAATACAAGTTTGCTAATATACTTAGCCCTTGTCAGGTTATTTTCACAAACATATCATTTCACTATTATGAGATGAGCAGGGTAGTGATTATTATGCCTATTTTCAGATGAGGAAATTGAGATTCAGAAGACAGGAGTAGACCCATACTTTGAATCTGGGCTTTATTTCTTCTTTCTAAAAATTAATTGCAGTGCTTGTCACAGAATTATCAAACAGACTGTATTAAGCATTTATTTATACTGGATGCTTATTAGGCATGAAACAAAAAGTACATAGTTTTGTTGTCTCTAAATCTTCACTCTCTATATGCAAAAGGTATACATATTATAAATAAAAGCATAAGAATACAACAAATTAAAACAAACATCAAATTTGGTAGCATTGAATCTGGGTTGAAATATGGTTCCTGTAGTGTAGAAAGAAGAGTGAGTTTGTGATATGGTCTGAGTGACATTTAGGTGATGAATTGAGACAGTGAAGGTTCTTGGGACACAGGACTTTAGGGCTAAAACTAGGAAAAATCTATACAAACCAGGACAAGTCATCAACCTAGATGACCAAGCTTTCCTGAGGGTAAAATTTGGAAACAGAAGAATGTCATGAAAGGAGCATTGGGCTTGGAGTTAAAAATCTAGATTAAAATCTGACTCTGCCATCTACCAGCTATGCAACCTGGGGAGTGTCATTGTTCTTCTCTAGTTCATAGCTTATTTATGTGGAAAATGATATCAATAGTGTGTATCTTACAGAGTAGTAAGCATTAAATGAAATAATCCTTATAGATAAAAATGGTAAGCTGTGTAGAATTATACAAATAAAAGGTTTTATTTGATGAAAGATCTAAAAAATCAAGAAAAAAATGAGAGCATATTTATACTTGTTCTCATGTCTCTGCTATATGTGAAAGGGGACAAAATATCAAGGAGCCTTAGGTAATTCGAAGAGTCAAGTCAGTCAGCAGAATTGTCAAATCCAAAACAAGTTGGACAAATATGAAGGACACATGGGCAAAATCAAGGGGAGTGGAAGCAGAGGAGGGAGGTGGAGATGGCTGGAGTAGCGGACAGTGGTGGCTGGTAAATGCAGACAATTGTACTTGAACAACAATAAAATAATTATAAATAGATAAATAAATAAACAAACAAACACGTTGGAGACTCTACTACATATCTGTGTCTTTTATAGATCTATAGAATAAAACAGTAGCAATTCTAGATAGCACTTATTTTTTCTCCTCTACCAAACCAGATTTGATAAAGCATTCTTTTCACACTTCTGTTGACCATTTTTCTCAAAATTTGTGGCAATACTCTGCATGAAAAATACCACACAACATCAAAAATGGAAAGTAAAGTATTTATGTTAACTGGGAATTTTCTTTCCTGTATGATCCTACTTTTAATCCAAATCCTCAAATTGTGTTTTTGAGGGAGTTACCTATTTTTAAGATGCATTCTCTGCATTGGCATTGGTACAGTGTAGCTAAGAAAAGGGAAGATTTAGCTTCTATACAGGTCTTTTCATTTATTCATTTAATCATTCAATTCATACTTATGAAGAGTCCACCAGTTTACAATCAGTGCACTCAGGCACTAGCAATACAAGTAGTGAACATAGCAGACCAAGTCCATAAGTTCTCACCAGCTTTTGTTCTAATGGGAGGAAGCAGATATTAAATATTTAAAAAAATAAATACATGATAATTACACATGTTGAATATTGCAATGAAAGAAAAGGACTGGAAACTTTGACAAAGAAAAATAAGAGTTTTCATGCAGATTAGAGTGCTTGACAGTGCAACTTTGTACTTCAAGGTCTCAACTGACTTTGGAATGGAAATGAAATGCATGGTTAATATAGATTTTTTCCTTTTCCCTAAATTGACAATGAAAAATTCAGTTTGGGAGTTTTGATATTCAACTCTCTGCTCATCATGCTCTGTTCATTGTTTTTCAATAAATATATATTGAGCACATACTATGTGCTAGGCATTATGCAAGGCTGGGATAAGGTGAAGGGAATAAGGTAGATGGAGTCCCTGCCTTCATGGCATTTATAGCCTAGTGGGGGGATAAATAAATATAAGGAGGACCCCCAAAACAAAATTATCTTCTGGAAGGTGGGCCCCTTATAGTACAGACTTTTCCTGCTTGATGAGTGTTCTAGGAAGACATCTGTATCAGTGTACCAGCTTGTGTTGTTGTGAGACAGTGCACTCAGCTTCAGTGAATTTTTTTTAAAGATTCTTTCAATGCATTTGCCCATTTCATGGTGGGCAATTTATGAGCACACCTGCCCACACTGCGCTGAGTGTTCAGCAGTTTTTGGCCAAAAACAGCATGAGCTCCATGCCCCATCTTCCCTATTCACTTGATCTTGCCCCAAGTGACTTGTTTTTTGTTTGTTTTCCTGGATGAAAAATGTCCTCGAAGGGAAATGTTTTGTCGATGTGTAAGAGGTGAAATGAGAAATGGCAGAAGCCCTAAAAGGCATCAAAATCAATGAGTTCAAAAAATGTTTTGAGCAGTGGAAAAGCATCTTGATAGTGTATTGCTTGATAGAGTACACTCTATTTTATAATAGAGTGTACTTTTAAGATGACTGAAGTTTAAACATGTAAGAATAAATCCACATTTTTAAATAAATAAATTCTAATTGTTAGAGTTCCCCTTCATATATATCAGGTGGTGAGACATGCTGAAAAGAAAAATAAAACAGGGCAAAGGGGGAACAGAAAGCTGGGTTGGATGTTAGTCACTATTTTAAATAAGGTAGTCAGGAAAGACCATTTTGATAAGGCGATGTTTAAGTAGAAACCTGAAGAGAAAGGGAACACAGACATAGAGATTTCTAGTAGATTATTTCTACATAAGGAAGAATCAGTGCAAAGGGTACAAGGCTGAAGTGTGCTTTTGTGTTCCAGGGACAGTAAGGAAAACAGTGTGTCTGGATCAGAATAAGAGAAGAGAAATGCAGAAGATGAAGTCAAAAAAGTAGTGAGCCCTGGCTGGTGTGTCTCAATGGCTTGCAAACCAAAGGGTCTGCCGGTTTGATTCCCAGTCTGGGCACATGCCTGGGTTGTGGGCCAGGTCCCCAGTAGGGGGTGTGCGAGAGGCAAACCACACATTGATGTTTCTCTCTCTCTTTCTACCTCCCTTCCCCTCTGTCTGAAATAAATAGATAAATAAATCTTTAAAAACAAAGAAAAGTAGTAAGATTGACCAATTGGGGGAAGGGAAATGCAATCATATAACCTTATTTTCATCTACTTTATTCATTTACTTTGTATTTGTATTCATCTACTTGAAAAAAAATGATGGCAATCTTTAAAAAGATATCTCTAAAACTTGACAGGGCAATTATGCTGTCCCTATGAAGCAAAGAATATGCCCTGCCCAGGAAGTTAGAACGATGCACTAATTAAGCCACCCATGTTATAGAAGTTGTCAGAATATAGTTTGATAACTTTTCCTAGAAATAAAAATTTCAATTTGGTACATGAAAAAGAATATAAAGACCATGAGATGGGAAGCATTCCAAGTGTGGACAGAATCTTGGTGTATGAGTAAGAAATCTTGGTGCCAATGATCAGGTATTGGATTTGTTAATCAGGTAATGTTTCTGAAATTAAAGTTTGAGGTTTCTTCAATTCTGGAAGGAGCAGATAGAATGGAGAAGGCAAATAATGTTAAAGAGAGTAAAGGATGTGACAGAGAGCAAGGCAATAGAGCTCCTTTTATCTATCCCAACCAATTACTCTTGACTGAAATGAATTATCTCCACCACCTGCCCAAACATAGCTACTTTTATTTTACCTTTCTCTCCCCCTTGAATCTGCTGAAACTCAAGAGGGAGGACATACAAATGTTCTGTATTAGCAGCACATGAAACAGTGATGTTGACCCTTTTTTGAAGTAAAAGATCCCATTGCGAATCTGATGAAATTATGAAATATACTTTCTTATTTTTAATGGACAAAGTAAATATTTTATTTTTAAAATTTTTATGTATATTCTATTTTATTTTAATTGTTTAATTGTTGTTCAAGTACAGTTGTCTGCATTTACCCCCAGCACTCTCTCCCCTACCCCAGCCATCCCCACCACCTTCCCCTGATTCCACACCCACCTTGGTTTTATCCATCAGTCTTTTATAGTTGTTACTGAACATCTTTCCACCTTTCCCCCCCATTACCTCCTCCTACCTCCCCTCCGGTTACTGTCAAATTGGTCTTAATTTTAATGTCTCTGGTTATATTTTGCTTGTTTGTTTGCTTTGTTGATTAGGTTTCACTTAAAGGTGAGATCATATGGTATTTGCCTTTCACCACCTTGCTTATTTTACTTAGCATAATGCTCTCCAGTTCTGTCCACACTGTCGCAAAGGGTAGGAGCTTCTTCTTTCTTTCTGCTGTGTAGTATTCCATTGTGTATATGTATCATAGTGTTTTGATCCATTCATTTATTCACAGGCACTTAGGTTGCTTCCAGCACTTGGCTATTGTAAATTGTGCTGCTATGAACATTGAAGTGCATAGGTTCTTATGAATTGGTGTTTCAGGGTGAGAATTCAGACTGGTGCAGCCACTGTGGAGAACAGTATGGAATTTCCTCAGAAAAGTGAAAATGGAACTGCCTTTTGAAATATCCTTTCAAAAATTTCTATTGAAATATGAAATGGGAATTTTTGCTTATTTTCATAAATTCATGGACCCTCTGATTCCCATCCATGGGTGCTCTAGGGGAATGTGGAATTCAAGTTAAACAATTCTTTACCAAGAAATCAATAAGGGCTTTTGCTTTAGTAAAAAGGTAAATGTGGGACATGGAGAACTATGAGAGGGAACACTCAGGAACCATTACTCTGATAGCATTAATTGAGGTAATTTTCTCACCTACCTGTTTTCTCTGGACTTTGAAAAGCACGTTTTGTTTTTGCTGTTCTCAAGTACTTGCCATCTGATTTACACAAGAGATTCAGAGGGATGTCAGGCAGGGACTTTTGAGGACCCCTCTACTTTCTTATCCTTCCATAAGAAAGGGATTTGGCTACAATGTCTGAAATAAAGTCAAGAAATAAAGGAACATTTGGGGTACATCAAGGGATCCAAATCTCCTTTCATTTTTAATTCTTCTAAAAGCAAGGAAGTTATTTTTCAACCAGGTTCAGTCATACAAGATAGCTCCAGGCTGGCTGTGAATGCTCATGTCAGTACGAGGTCTTACAGAGATTTGTCTCATTGGGGATATTTTTCTTTGTCTAAAAGCTTCCTTTTTTGTACATGATTTTTTAATCCTCTCAGCAATTATTCAATGGAAAGAGCTCAGGGCTAAGCCAATGGCAATTATGCAGCATTTATAGAACTGGAGACTGACACGTTGTAATTATTCAGAGATGCTTATTTTCCTCACCTCTTCACCACTCTCTTCAACCCCACCCAACAACTTCCATGGACAGACCTTTCAGTTTCTCTTGGTTCATTACCAAAGTGTGCCTTTATCACTTCTACATTATGTAAAGAACTATCAATAATAAAGCCATTGGGCTACTTTTCCATCACTGAAGTTAGATGTCTGATGATTTCATGCCAATGCTGAATGTCTTTCACCATTTCCTTTCATTAACCATTGGGATAAAGAAGAAACAGATTTGATGGTATTTGGTATGTTGTATATGTTCCCCTGGAAGCAAGCTGAGTTTAATTCATTTCTACCATCACATCTTTTGCTCCCCTCAGCAAAGCAGATGTTCATGCTTCTCTGATTCATTCAAAGCAATGACTAATCAAACAATTTTGCAACAATTCTGTTCCAAACCCTGACCTCATAGCTTCTGTGATCACAAAATCTCCATGTTAACATTCATATAGCTTTACAAAAGGAATGCCAGAGAGAAAAAGGGAAAATGAAGTATCCCTTGTGGTTCAGTTTAGTTTTTAATGTGCTAGTTGAGGATTTGAATAAATCCATAAAACAAAACACCATTTGGGAGGGGGTGGTTCTTCCTGTCAGATTTCCAGGCTTCCAAGGACCAGTCAGAAACAAGAGGATAAGGTTTTATAGTTTCTTGTCCAGGGCACTTTCTTCTTTAGTTGAAATGAGAGTGCTGTCTTCATAAGCCTAAGAAGATCAACCACAAAAATAAAAGGCTATAGATGGCCTTAACAGCTTTGTCAGATATAGTACTATAGTTTTTAAGGCTGTAAATGAGGCCAGAATAAGGGATGGAGATTTCTAATTTTTGCCTGGTGTTCTGTAATTTGGAATATGCTGAACAACATTTACCTCCTTCTTGGGTACAAATGTTACTGGTTGATGGCTAACATAGATTTGTAATGTACTTTGAAAGGCTTTAGGACACTCTTAATGGAAATTTGTATAATTGGGAACTTGTAGAATAAAATTATTTCTCACCAGACTGTAATCTCCGTAAGAGTGGGAGTTGTGACTTTTTATGCTCACTGTTGTATCTCCAGGGTCTAGTACAGTGCATGGTCCATGATAGCTTTTTATTACATATTTGTTGGATAAATGAATGACATTATTCTGGTAGCAATTTGATCTTATATCCTCTACTGCCCAGCCCTACAGGCATATATGGAAGAAAGATATTGTTTTGTACATTAACCCAACTAGTTACCAGTCCTGTTAAAGAAGGATGAAAGAGCCCTGGTTGATGTGGCTCAGTGGATTGAGTGCAGGCCTGTGAACCAAAGGGTCACTGATTTGATTCCCAGTCAGGGCAGAAGCCTAGGCTGCGGGCCAGGTCCCCAGTAGGGGGCATATGAAAGGCAACCACACATTGATGTTTCCTTTCCTCCCTCCCTTCCCTTCTCTCTAAAAATAAATAAATAATTTTTTCAAAGAAGGTTGAAAGAAATGGCTCCTGCCTCCTTCCAAGTCCTATAAAATTTCTGAAGCTTTTTTTTTTCCCTGCAGGTTTATACTAGTCTAATCTCCACTAGAGAATCAGACTCCATAAGACTTTTTGGTTCTTTACTGTACTTTTCTTCTATAATGTTCATAGTCCTTTCAAACTGAAACAGTTTCTTATGTTATGTCAAAGTCTTACAGGCTTTAAGGAAGGTATCTTAGGAAATTGGATGAACTTATTCATATCTCTAGAGGTCCTTAAAGTTCCTGTAAAAAAGCCTACCAAACATTGCCATAGTCATCTAAAAGAATCCAATAGCTACTAAAATACGTATTTTACAACCAGGTACAACAATTGTTATGTAACTAAAATCTAGACAGTGGAAAATGTCAAATAAACAGATCTCTTTTGCATTTTCTGCCTACTACTTTAATGAGAAAGAGTTAGCAAACTAACATCAGGAATTTATTTTTTTAAGCAACATCCAATGACTGATTGGGACTTGGTGCATATTCATCCCAAGATTCTAAGTTTTATTTTGAGTACTGGAAGATGAGAAATCACATTCTCCATTGGGATATTAAAGCTATAAGCAAGGTTAAATCACTGAAGAAAAAATGGTCATTCCAATAGAGTAGATTTGCTGTTTTTATGTTATTATATCCTGGTTGTTTGAAAAATCACAAATTATATAAAGTAGAAAGAGGTTGCCCTGGCTGGTGTGGCTCAGTGGATTTAGTGCCTGCCTGCAAACCAAAGGATCACTGTTTCAATTCCCAGTCTAGGGAACATGCCTGGATTGTGGGCTAGGTCCCCAGTAGGCAGCATGCAAGAGGCAACAGCATATTGATGTTTCTCTCCTCTTTCTCCTTCCCTTTCCCTCTCTAAAAATAAATAAATAAATAAAATCTTAAATAAAGTAGAAAGGTAATAAATTTTCATTGCTCAGAGTAATCATTTAAAAATTATGCCATTTCCCAATCAAAATGAATAAAAGAAAGTTGATTATTGAACAATTTCTATAATAGTTTTTATATTTTGACATATTTAATAATCAAGGTTTTTTCTCCATGAGATAATTTGCCTGCAAGTATTTTGATTATGGATCCAAAATCCAAATAATCAGGCTTTCTGTAATCTAACATAATAACAGAGAAATACATACAGTTTCCCATACAAATATTCATTTCTATAAAAATAAAACTCTAATGCTTGCATTTTTTAAATTAAATTTTATTTTAATTGTTCTTGTACAGTTTTCTCTCTTCTACTCCCATTTCAGCTCACCACCCCAGCCCTCCCCACCTCCCTCCCATTTCCACCCTCCTTAGTTTTTGTCCATGTGTCTTTTATACTTGTTGCTCTAAACCCTTCCCCTTTCCCCCTGGAATTCCCTCCCCTCTCCCTTCTGGTGACTGTCAGCCTGTTCTCAATTTCAGTGTCTTTGGTTATATTATGCTTGTTTGTTTTGTTGATTAGGTCCCTGTTAAAGGTGAGATCATATGGTATTTGTCTTTCACATCCTGGCTTATTTCACTTAGAATAATTCTATGCAGCAGAAAAAAAGAAGGAGCTCCTACCCTTCCCAACAGCATGGATGGAACTGGAGAGCATAATGCTTTCCAGTTCCATCCATGCTGTCACGAAGGGTAGGAGCTCCTTCTTTCTTTCTGCTGCATAGAATTCCATTGTGTAAATGTACCATAGTTTCTTGATCCATTCATTTACTGATGGGCACCATATAGGATAATGTAGGTAGTCCTACAGCATACATTTTTAAATAAAAATACAGAGAGACAACTAGGTACCACACTTCCAAGATTTTATTTTTTGCTTTCACTTTCAGGCACTTTAAGATATGTTGTCAGAAAACCAAAAATAGCAAAATTAAAACCATCAAACCAACAAGTAGTATTTAGTAAGAGTTTATTGTGCATGTAGAAAGAGTTGACAAACTTGGAGTTTTCTAATTCAAAGACTAACATGAAGTTCAGAGGCCTGATGTTAGGGTAGAATGGATTAAAAAGAAAAATGAAGTTATTTAACCTTTTAATGATTGGGTATTATAATGGTGTTCTCAGATGGCAAGTTTTTGATTAAACGTTGATTATCTTATACCATTTAAAAAAGAAGATGACAATTTTTTTTATGATTGCTAGAAGCATTTCATTTGAACTAAAGAAGGTGAGCTTCCTGAGGGATAATTTCTACTTATTGCTTCTTGTACTATGTATAGGCTATACATATATATTTTAATTTCTTTGCATGTATTGTGAATTTTTGTAGAAAGCTGGACATTTTTTAAAAAATACTTTATTTACTTATTTTTAGAGAAAGGGAAAGGGAAGGAGAAAAAGAGGGAGAGAAACATCAATGTGTGGTTGCCTCTTATGCACCACTTACTGGGGACCTGGCCCACAACCCAGGCTTGCGACAACTGGAAATCTAACCAGTGACCCTTTGGTTTGCAGGCTGGTGCTCAATCCACTGAACTATACCAGCCAGAGTGAAAACTGGGCATTTGAAACACAAAATGTATCAGATTTGAACATCAGATTCCCACTGCCCCAGGATTTATTGCTGTCTTTTGTTTTTGTTTTTGCCATGTTGTTCTTGTTTGTTTATTGACTTTCCTGTACTAATTTTGTAAAGTTTGCATTTTTTGTTATGTGTGGTAACTGAAGTCTACGCTTGGTTGTCCTAGTGGTCACCTAATAAGAAGACTAAAATTTCTTTAAATTATTTGAATAAAAAAGTCTTTCAGCCTTTGTAGAAGATCTATTATTTGGGGTGCATGCTTTTAGCCCTGTAACAGATTATAAAAGGGTAACTCTGCCATTCCCTTTTCCTCCTGTTTGCATCTGTAGAGCCTTAAGGTCAGACAGAGGATGGAGATTAATGCCTTCTTAATTCACTCTTGGCAAACACACAGTCTCACCCACTTAGATGGCCTTTTAGATCCCTAAGAATATATATAAGCACTTCAAAACTCCCATGTGCATCTTATTTCCCTAGTTTTTCCTTATAAGTTTTTAGATTACCTTCTTATTTGTCACAAGTTTTATCGCTATCTTAGGCAGATATAATATTAAACAACAGCCACAAATTATTTTCAAGGCTCTAAGGAAAAGGCTGTTTGCGCTGAGAAATGTCTGTGTAAGGTTAAATAAAGAAGAGCCTCCCTCTACCCAAATAAAAGAAAAGCCCTGTGAATTAGAGTTTTAATGGAACTGTAAGACAGGTCATATATTAACATTTCTAAGTAGCAGTTTTGGGAAGCTCCAGACTCATTGTGCCCCATCTAGTGGATACTGGGTTGATGCTCTTCACCCTGAGTGTGGGGCTGTTGGTTTTCAAGGTTACTGTGGAGCTCAGGGTGGGGTTGGAACAGGCCAAGTAAAATATCATAAAGTTACATTTCATAATGAAGTTCAAATATCTTTGTGGAATAAATGTTGATCCAATTGTTGAAAGCATGGGATTAATTTCCAGAGTTCTGAAAAAGTTGGTTTTCCCATTTTTTTGCCAGTGTTCTCATTTGTTTTACAAAGGAGTAACATTTATGAGGTCCTTACTCTGTATTCTCACTGACATAATTCCCCAGGGGACAATAATTACTGATCCTATTATTAATATTTTTAATATATGTATAGTTTTAAGTTCAGATTTCATCAAAATTAATCTTTGACTTATTGTGGTGGCTCTGTGGATTTTAGGTCAAGTTTCCAGCAGTTTGCCATTATATTGTGCTTGTAAGTTTTAGTGACTACTGCTATTTGGGTTGGCTACTGAGTTTCAGCCCAAGAAATTATTCTGGTTATTATCTTCCTACAAAGCCTATTCTAAAACAATTCCTTAGATGGTTTTAACTGCCTTGTTTTCAGAAATTTTTCAATGTGTTAAACTTTTCCTGAAGAGAGAGACAACAACATTCCCCTGAGTGGTAAAAAACTCTAGGAAGATATTTTTCTTTGGGTTATTTAATATATCATTTGTGACATGTAGTTCAAATAATTAAATTATTTCAAAATCAAGTAACAAATAAAAGTTAGAGAAGGATATTTTAGGAGTCATTGAATCAAAATGGCATGTTTAGTTTATGCTTGAAGAATCCTTCTTTTTCTAACACTTAGCAATGATAGATAAAATACAAGCAGAGGAAATGTAGAAAACCTAGCTGTACTCAAAATAAGATGAACATCTTCATAATGAGAAATTGGACAGAAGCATGCACAAAAAACTAAAAGTAAGATTAATATCATAGGTCTATTGCACTCTTGCTTTAGATGTAGGTAGAGGTGGATGGGTGTTCAACTATTTTGCAATAGCAGAGACTAAAAGTGTTGCATAGGAAGATGAATATCTAGAATTAGGCTTGCTACTGAGAGGCAGGGTCTGGTACTAGTCTTTTCTGCCCTGGGGGGTGGAAATAGCCTTTTTTTCACCTAATTTGTTTATTTATTTGTTTGTTTGTTTCTTTTTACTTTATTTTTTATTATTGTTTGAATACAGTTGTCTCCATTTTCCCACCACCACTTTCCCCCTCCCTACTCACATTCACCTCCCATATGTAATCCTACCCTTCTTTGGCTTTGCACATGGGTCCCTTATACATGTTTTTGAAAAGAAGTCAAAAAGAGCTTCACCTTTGCTTGAGGTTATGACTTGATTAAAGTTGTATGCCAGGGAAGTAGAAGGAAGCAGACACATCCTAGCATCTAGGACTTGAGCTCAAACCCTGCCTAGCTAAAAACTTACACCTGTAATATTATCACCTGGTTCTGAGCTGCAGGGTGATGACAGAGGTTTTTGTAAGCAGAGGAAATTAAAAATATACTAGACAATGGGGGTCACTGAACGAGAAAGGTATATTGATCTCACTCAAGTTGATCCTGCCAACAAACAATCCATAATGGCAGGGGAAAAAGTCTAAGTAAGGTAACCAATAAAATGAACAATCAAGAAATGAATTAGTTGTGACTAAATAAAAATAAGAGTAATCACTAAATGATATTAAAATATGTTTGTTTAAAATTATCAAATATGCATAAAGACATCCATTAAAACACAACAAAATTTTAGACCATGTATAAATTAAACAAAAGACAATTAGAAATCTTGGAAATAAAAAATATAGAAACTGAAATTTTAAATGCTAAATAAATTTAGGCTGCAAACAATAGTAGAAAGCAGTGTTTTTTTTTAGCTTTTTTAATTATATTTTATTGATTATGCTATTACAGTTGTCCCATTTTCCCCCTTCATTACCCTTCACCCTGCACACCCCCTCCCACCCACATTCCCCCCTTTAGTTCATGCCCATGTGTCATAAGTTCTTTAGCTTCTATATTTCCCACACTATTCTTGCCCTCCCCCTGTCTATTTTCTACCCACCGTCTGTGCTACTTGTT